>JAJJWX010004169.1:0-158861 GCA_023529315.1 Papaver bracteatum
CGGCGTTCTCTTTCCTTTTCTCGTCGAAGCAGAAGCAGAAGGGAGAAGCGGATCTTAAACCCTAGACTGGATAAAAGTTTTCTTCGCTTGGCAGAAGAAGAGAAAAGGACAGGAATCACTGTAATCTCATCGATCTCTTCTCTACCATCTGATGATCACATTGACATCTGATGATCACATTGACAGGTCAACCTCGACGACAAAACTATCTCTTGTTTACTTCATGTATAGAGGATTTGCGTGTTGGAGCAAGGCGTCATTTTAGGCAGCAAAACGATATGCCATCGTCTGTGATATCCAGTCAGAGCATGCATCTTGGGGTGCTTTCCGCAGCATCTCATGCTGTAAGCCTGTAACACCAACTCAGGAATTGATTGCCAAGGATCTTCATGGCTACAAGTGGCTGAGTTAAGCATACTTTTTGAGGTGTGTGGTACTAGTAGTTTATTCCATGTTTTAATGATATAACATAAGCTAGTACGTTTAGAAACTAAGAACAAAATATTGATCGAGCAATTCATCATGTATCATGGAAGCCCATACTTCTTTATCCATGTCCTTGTAGTTGACTGCGGCCGATAACATGGTCAGGTCAACCTCGACGACATTTACCTACAACTGGTTGGAGTACCTTTGTCACTTCTAGGAGATTGGTTGCAGGGAATACTTTTTCTCTTTTTAGGATTGCTTCTGATCTCTTGTCTACTGCATGTATAGAGGATTTGCGTGTTGGAGTAAGGCGTCATGCTAGGCCACAAAGCAATATGCCATCATCTGTGATAGCCAGCCAGAGCATGCATCTTGGGGTGCTTTCGACAGCATCTCATTCTGTAGCGACGAAACCCTCTTCATAGTTAACAACAAGCCATGGTTTGAGCTATTCTGCCTCTAATTAAATCGGAAAGTTCATTAGATTCCCTTTATTTGCCTAACTTTGTTCAGTCCTTCTGTTTTGGTATTCAGGAAAAGTCAGTTGCCTGAACAAGTATTTAGAACTCTTTTAAAAATGGGTTCTCTGTGGGAATGTGTTTATGATGAGATATGGAGGGGAAGATCTCCGGAGAGAGAAGGTATGTGACTGTGTATAAGATTTTTTCTATTGGTGGTTTTCTAGGATTATCCATCTAACCTGACTGTGTATATTAATGTCAGGTTTTCTGGCACGATAGTAGGAACTAATGGTGTTTCTCCCCTGTGGGCAGATTCCAAGTGGAGATCATTGAAGTTAGTTCTTCAATATAACATTTATGTAGCTCAATTATTATTTGCTTATGTATCACCCATCTTAGACTATACCCATCCCATGTAGCTCGATGGGATGAACCTTGCTCCACATCGAAACCTGACAGAGTTTCTCCATGGGAGTTTGTTGCTTCTTCAGCTCCTTCGAAGCTGATTCAACCTTTGGTATCAAAGAGTGAAAAGGCTTCCAATCTGCACAGATCTCCCACTTCATGGTATGACATCTATTATTGTTCTTTCCGTTTGTGCATATGATTTCATTAGGGAATAGGAATATGTGCTAATCCTTTTCTTTTAATTGTCGAACTACTGCTAGTTCTGTAGCTTCACCACTCTGGTATCCTGGAGCAACGCAATCTAGTGAAGTAACTGCATCGATTGGCCTCGAAATTCGAAGTAGTGAAAGCCATAGCATCTGGCTTCCCAAACAATGTGATAACATGAGAAATTTTGTCAACAGCAACGGTATTACGAGGATCCAGAGAGAGTCCCTTGAAAATGCCAAGATGATAGAACAGTTTCGATGTGGTCAGGGCACTTGGGCTATTCAAACGCTGGCCATTCTTTTCCTGCATCACTAAACAAAAACGCTGAGAATTACTCGCTTAGCCAAATGTTTAAGTTGGGATTGGAATTTCCGCTGAAAATTTGCCACGAGTCAAGTCAAGTCTTGGAGTAAAGTACTCATTTCTTCTCTTCCATCAATCCATTTGCATTCCTTTTCTTCTCTTCCTCCCCCTCATCTTCACATCCCACTGCTCTCTAATTAAAACCCCGAATCAATACACAACCCGTCCTTGCTAGAAACTCAAGAAACCTGTCATAATCTTAATCTCTTCAGGTGGGTTTCGATTTGGGTATCAACTACATTCATCATTTAATCAGTAATGGGACTGATTCCAACATTCACTTTCCCAAACCCATTACTCAATTGCAACTGGTCGTCTGAACCCTGAATCACAATGGAGTTACCAATACCACTTTACTGATCCTGTACCTGGTGATAAATTCTCAATGCAGAGTAAAGAACCAAAGCGGTGGTTCTCTAGCAGTCTCCTAAACTCTCAGAGCCCCCAAACTTCTCATTTCCTTGTAAGTACTAATAAATCTCTCGCTTGATTCTATCCTTATGTTTGATTTTGATTCTAGGTTTGATTGAATCTGATCTTGTGGGAAATCCCTTTTGTGTTAGGTTAAGAAGAAAATGACAACAGTACCGGGGCTTTGATTTGGCTTTCCTCGTCAAAGAGTTTGGAAATGGAAATTAAACGGTTCAATTCAGTAACCTAACAATCTTTACAACGTTAAATCCTTCAAACACTCTGGGAAGTAACCAAACAACAGCTGGTCTTGTACTTTTGAGTTCTGATTTGGGTTTGTGAGATTTTAGGATTTTGTTAATGATTTGTTGTTGTTGCTGGTGATTTGGGGTATTGTAGGGTTAGCGAATGCAAAGGTGTTCTTCTTGCTACTACCAAGACTAACAAACAGAAGAACCCTTCAGCTTTGGTTCACAAAACTGTCATGAAGAAGGAATTCAGTAGAATGGCCAAGGCTGTTGCCAACGAGGTAATTTATTGAACAAATTCTTCGCTAGATTTTGATGTATAAGTTTTATGATGCATATGTGGATTAGTGGAGAGCTTGATTATGTTTGTATAGATGAAATTTGAAATCTGGTATTGTATAGATTCAGCATGATATAGAGTAATGTATGTGTAGCGTACTGATAATAGTGAAGTCTTGGTGCCCTGTTAGCGTACTGTTAATAGTGAAAATTGTAATCTGGTATTGTACATGAAAGTTGTCATGTTCTAGCGTACTGTTAACAATGAAGTCTTGGTGCGCTATTAGCTTAATTTGCAAAGAAATTAGTCATGTGTTCAGTAGACATTTATGTTTCAAAGAGATTGATTACTTGCAGATAGTGTAATCAGCAGTGTTCTGCTTCTGTCTGTATTGCTTACATTGATGTTCATCAGCTATGTGTACTTGGAACAGGGTTACTAGTTTCGTTAGATTTTTGATTGATTGATACATGATTTAGTGTAAGTGTTTTCATTTTCGTAGTTATATCTATGTATGGTTATGTAAGGTCCTAGCTGTAAAAGAAACTTTCAAGTCCTTTGATTAGGTCTACGTGAATTGAAACATGTACTGGAGATATGTTTTACACAATGACCTTATTTTGCTTAGCTTGAGTTCGTGCTTCTGTATGTATGCAATTTTTGTTTTGTGGTAACCCTGCAGTAGGGTTACTGTCCGCAACCTTATGTGATTTTTTACTTAAACCAGCTTTTGCTCTTTTTTGGACTACTGGTACCTTTGTAGAATGATTTTGGTGATTTGAACACTAAATATCTTTTTAGGCTTTTTCTTAGTGCTATATTTCATCTCTTGCAACCTGGTTCTCCTGTTGCTTCTTTTACACATTGTTCTTGTTTTATAATGTAATTATTGTTTTGTTCTTGTTGAATATCAAGTAACTGATTATGCATTGTTGTGCTTCAAATTTTTAAAAGCTGATTGCTTGTTATTATTCAGGTTGCGATAACTTCTACAGAAGCGACTTGAAGATTGCAGCTCTTGCAAGGTTGAGCGCTGTGCACAGGAGTCTCAAGGTTGCCAAGTCTGGTGTTAAGAAAAGGAACAGTCAGACCTCAATCTACGAAATCTAACAGAGTTTAAAGATGAAGTTGATCTTCTCCTTTTGTTCTACAGGTATCACAGGCGTTTCTGATATGTTAGTGTTAAAGAGTTTGATTGTTTTATCCAGTTCTTTCGTTCTGGTTATCAAACTATGGATTGGATAACGTTGCTGTTCAATGTTTTTCCTACTTAGTCATGAAAGATTACCTTTGTTTAGTTTCTGTTCAAACTTTGTCCAATTTCTGTTTAGTTCCTAGGAGAAATCATGGCTCGACTACTTCCCCTACTCGTACAGCAAGAACTACCTTAAATTTCTTACTAGGACTCAAACTCAACAGCAGCAGATGTTTCTGGAAGCAGAATAATCAAGGATTGGCCTTAATGCTTGTATTAGAATCCGAAGAACAGGTTCAACCATGAACAAAGACTCTTTTTTCAAAAATTTACAGAAATGTACATGGCTTTGTGACCTCCTTGCCCATCCTTACACTTGGCGAGATTTGATTTCTGTTCTATTTATTGTCCTCAACTTCTTGAGATCTTCAAGAATCCACATGTTTATAATCTCTCTTTCAATTCATTTTCAAGTCAATATACTGAGAATGCCTTTGTATTGTTATTATTGACATTAGAATTGGAACTTTAGAAGCATGTATGCTTAGCATGACTCGAGAAAACTGAAACTACATGACAACTTCTCACCTTCTACTTAAGTTGAAACTTTAGAATCGGAACTTTCAATAATTCCCTAATATTGAATTTTGTTCCAACCATATCGTAAGTTAAGTTGCAGCATATGCATATGTAGTTAAATCGGTTCTTATTTATACTTGCATATTTGTTCAACTCCTTTAATCATTCTCTTCCTCTTGTTGGATTTTTCGGTTTACTTCTATACGCTATGATTTCTTATATACTATTACTTTATCTTAAAATGAAAATGAAAAGGTGTGCCATGGGCCTGAAAAAGCAGGGCCGACCCCTAAGTCAAGTTTAGCAAGACTTTTGGTCTTGGAGGAGCACAGGATGTTAGGTCCACACAGGGGCATTTCTTTTCTTCTCCGAAACATCTTCAAAACCCCAATTCAACACACAACCCGTCCATTACAGAAACTCAAGAAACCAGTCATAATCTTAGTTTCTTCAGATGGGTTTCGATTTGGTTATCAATACAAAACAGATTCACTGAATATGCATCGATTAGTCCATAATGGGACTGAAGCAGTTAAGCCCAGTTTTTCCAATACTCACTTTCCCAAGTCGCTACTCAATTGTAACTGTTCTTAACCCTGAATCACAATGGAATTGTTAAAACTACTTTACTGATCCTGTGTCTGGTGATAGATTCTCAATGCAGAGTAAAGAACCAACATGGTGGTTCTCTAGTCGTCTGCGAAACTCCCAGAGCAGCAGCACAAAGAAGAAGAAAAGCCCTAAGTTAACTTTGGTATTCAGGACTAGTCAGATTATAATAGCCTGAACAAGTTACTTAGATCTCTTTGAAAAATTTCTCTATGGAAATGCGTGTTAAGATGAGATTTGAAGGGGATGATTCTAACGTATAAGATTTTTTCTATTGGTTGGTTTCTTGAATTATTTGTTTTCCAGGATTATCCATCTAACCTGAATGATGTTTATGATTGGTCAGGTTTTCTGGCACGAAAGTAGGAACTAATGGTGTTTCTCCCCTGTGGGCAGATTCCCAGCGGAGGTCATTGAAGGTACTTCTTGAATATAACATTTATGCTCAATTAGTGTTTCTGTATCACCCATCTCAGACTATACGTTTATTTTCGAGGTTCAATGGGATGAACCTTGCTCCACACCAAGACCCGACAGAGTTTCTCTGTGGGAGATTGTGCCATTTGTGCATATGATTTCATTAGGGAATATGAATATGTGCTAATCCTTTTCTAACTGTCGACCTACTGCTAGTTCTGTAGCTTCACCACTTTGGTATCCTGGAGCAATGCAATCCAATGAAGTAACTGCATCGAGTGGCCTCGAAATTCAAAGTAGTGAAAGTCAAATCATCTGGCTTCCCATTGTCCTTAAGGTGAGGCTTTTATCTCTTTCACAGATTTTATTTTATACAATCTCGTTGCATTTATCTTGAAAATTGAACTGATTATGTTGATTCTAAATTAATGTTCATGAAAATAAATTAAAGGTACACATTTTTATTTCAGTTATGCCACTATGTATCTTCATCCAGTCCTTTTAATCCCCATGCTTTGTCATTTTCAAGAGAAAGGTCACACCTGTGCTTCCTTACTTAAAATGTGTCAGTTTTGGTGTTTATAGTTTATACCTACTGTTGCATGTGTATGTACTGCCAGTGTCATCGGTTTCGGGCACTGGTACTTCTTGGGAAATTCCTTGATATGGTGGGACTCTTGGGTTGTTGATCTGTTAATATTAGTTGTTCTCTCTGGGATTGTGGTACCTCTTTGCCATCTCTTTCTGAGCTAACTTTCTGTAACGATTTGTCTTTGCGTATGTACTCAAATTGCTACAGATAACAGCAGTGGATTTGAATTCTTGTATTTACCTGAACAAAGATTGTTTCCCTCGACAATGTATCTCCAGCACACTTCTAAATTATCATGCTAAGTATTTGCATGACTCTTTTGTTCCTTCAACTGTTGGCGTGTTTTCAGTGGAGTTATTTGGTGTATGTGTGTTAGTTTTCCTAAATGCAAACAGTTTTCTTATCTTATTCTCCTCTCTTCTGTGGACTATCAGGCGTGTCAGGTAGATTTGGTTAAGGATGGGGGAGATGAACATTTCAGTGAGTTTCTAGATAGTATGGATGCATATCCTGAAAAGCATCTAATGGCTGTTATCATGAACTCTCATAGATGAGGGCAGGAAGCCTGTGTTAAGGCAGTTCTGATTCATATGTGCTTGAAGCATCTTCAACCTACAAAATATGGTTACATAAAGTATTATGTATCCTTCATGGTGGTTTGCATACTGAATATACATTAGTCTCATCTCTTGTGTGGATTATCAGTGGTTGTGGATGGGGGACCCAAACATTTCATTAAGTTTTTAGATAGTATTGATGCATATCCAGAGAAGCGCCTGATGGCTGCATTTTTTCAGGCTGTTATTGTGGATTCCCATAGATGAGGGAAGGAAGCCTGTGTTAAAGCAGACTGATTCATATGTGCTTGGAGGATCTTCAACCTACAAATACACACGATTGCGCATTCAGAGCTCTTACTTTTTTAATGGCTGTATCTCTGCCTGGGGAAACTGTGGAAGGATTTCGCTGAAGTGCAGAGTATGGGTTTGCATATGCACCTGCCATATTTGCAACACTACTGTCAGAACCCCGGCCTGAGGTTTCTTTTTTTGAACTTCCAATTCCATGAGAAGATTAGCTAGTATCACATTCCGCAACTTCATGGAAATGAAGTCCATACCTGTGGCAGGTCAGGTCATCTGCTCGATTCGCGTCGGGTACCCTTCTTGACATTGGATCTGACTCTTTTAGAGATAGTCTTGGAGGGAGTGAATATTTTGATGATGATAAGGATAAGGCTGATTAGATATTGTTAACTGTATGTAAGTGGCTTAAACCTTAACTTCTGTTACTTATTTTATCCTGTGCTGCGTGAATGATAAATGAGCTGAATTTGTTTTTGACTGTTCTTGCACGTGTTGTTTCCGGTCACATTATTAGCTTGCACTCAGCTGCTGCTGCATACTTTAACCCATTATTCTCCAACTCTCTGCAGGGTTCTTTACCAGCATTGGCTAATATGAGTGGTCAAAGTAGTAGCTATGCTTAAATTATGTATATAGGTGATACATTATTAAATTATGTATTTATAATATTTAAAATTAAACCCATCATTCACAAATTACTAACAAACCTAAGTTGTCTTACATCTATTTATGTGTCGATCCTCTTTTTTATCCAAATTCTGTCTATTTTGTGTTGGAGAAAAATGAGTTTTAATTAGAGTTATTTTGTAAAAGGGTCGCATATTTTGTACCTAATTAGGGTCTGGGTCGTAAAAGATGTGGTTGATGCATATGGGTCGTGGACTGACCAAAGACTAATTTGACTGTGTAATATTTTTACCAAAATGCCCTCGTCAAGTAGTTAGATGACATTATGTCTTAACCCTATCTCAAAACTTAACTACGTCTGTTTAGAAAATTTATCAAGCACATGTCGTGCATTAGGTACAGTGGAATTTTTTTATCAGTGAAGACACCATGTCATGTCACCACCACTACCATACATTCCGAAACTCTAAAAGAGCTTATTTATAATTATAGAATGAATTCAACAATTCAACTTCTACAACTCACGTTTAATACAAAATCTATTCACAAATTAATTAACAACACACATTTAAATTTCATTTCTCGACACAGTTACACAAACCAATGAAGTTACCTCAAATTCTATCACACACTTAACAATCACATCAAATTCACGGATTTCAAATTTCATCAAAACTCAACTTGTCTCCGCCATTAAAAGAATTCCTCATTGTAAACCAAATTTGAGGGTTAGAGATTTCACCATTGTTAGTATTTGCGAATCAAGAACTACTAATGGTGGTGGTGGAAAACAACTTTTTGTTGGAGGGGATGGAGAGATACGGGAGAAACTGGTGTTTGAAGATGGATTTGTAAAACGTTCATTGTTACATATGGTTTTCGTTTTTTTTGTAGTCTCGAAAATAATGCTCGAAATGTTTCCAGTTGGGCGAGGAAAAGATGGCCTGTTGTAACCTGGAATTTGTTTTTGACGATCTCAAACAGTCAACAACAGTTAACTAAAGGTCAGGGTGTTTGGCCAAATACAGAAAGTCAGCTAATGGTTTTATAACGGTCTTTGGTTAGTCTACGACCCATATGCATCAATTGCATCTTTTACGACCCAGACCCTAATTATGTACAAAACATACGACCCTTTTACAAAATAACTCTTTTAATTAATAAGTTTTATTGGTCTTGGTGTGGTTTGATCTAATGACCTAAGGGTCTAAGGATACTCATTTTTGGGTGAATGAAGTGGAACCCTTAGTCCCACATTGTGGAAAACTAAAGAGGAAGAATTAATTGGGGGATATGGGAATTAATTGGGGGATATGAATTACTTCCCCCAACCCATGACGTGTGCTAAGGGGTGACTTTTGGTTATGAATATACTAAAATACCCTTCCCTCAAAAAAAAAAAAAAAAAAACTTAAAATCAAAAAACAAAATCATATCCCCCATTTCCATCTCCACTTCTTCCCTCAAAATAAAAATTAAAAACTTAAAATCAAAAATCTAAATCATATCCCTCATTTCCATCTCCACTTCTTATTAATCTTATTTAGGGGTAGTGTTTTGAAACCCAAATATTCTCCATTCCCTTTCAAATTCTAAACTCTCCCCACTCTATATCAAATTCTCTTCACCTCACTTTGGAAACGAATTTTTTTTTATTCTAAGTGATGAAGATCATGTTAAAGTGATGATGACCATGCCGAATTGATGAAGACCATGCCGAGACAGAACAAGATATGGTCTTTATCAATTTAAGATATTCGTCACTTCCATTTTGAATTTTCCTGTCTTTAAAAAGCTTGGCACGGATAGTCGGATTGATATGAAGACCATGCCGGTATTTTTTCCCAAGATAGTTTTCATATTTATTTCTATCTTTGGAAACAATACCGGCATGGTCTTCATATCAACCGACCATCTTGCACCAAGCTTTTTAAATCCAGGAAAAATTCAAAATGGAAGTGAGGAATACCATTCCGAATTGATGAAGACCATATGCCGGAACACAGATTGAGCATGCCCGATAATTTCCTATCAATGCTTAGGTAGTCAAGTGAAAAAAAAATCAACATTCCCGATACTTTTCATTCCGTTCCCAAGATAGGTATTTAAGCAAAATACTATGAATACTATCGAGCAGTGCTTAGACGCTTCGAAAAAACTATTACCATGCCGGGCACTGCTCAAAACCAGAAAAAAATCAACATTCGAGAAGATCAAAACCAGGGAAAAATCGTAACGAGAGGGTTTAGCTCTCGTTGGGTCTACGCCTCCGAACCCCGGATAGTGGCAAACAATTTATGAACATTTCCAACAATTGCCGGATGAGTTTTGGTTGAATACCATGCCATCACCAAGCTTTTTCAGCTGCAACAATGGTGGATTCAAAGAAAAAAAATCAATTTTTCAACCTCTTATTATCAGTAATTATCTCATCACAATCATCTTCCCATTTTCAAAAAAAAAAAATTCCTCTCAAATATTTTTTTCCCTCCTTCTACTCTCACCCAAACACAAATAAAAATACACACTAATTTATCCCCCAAATACTTAACATTTTACTAATTATACTTAATCACTAATCCTAATTAGTGGGGGCTAGATTAGGAATTAAAAAAATAATTACATAGGGGGTCACCCAGAATTGCTATTGGGACACCTATTTTGTCCCGTAGCTATATCCCCCAATTAATTCCCATATCCCCCAATTAATTCTTCTTGAGCTCCACTATATAACCATATGCTTATTGATATGTTGTAAGACAACATTGTGGGTGGAGCGGGTGGGCAAAAATACATATTTTTACCCATGCGATATGCGCATATACCATGCACCAAGTTCCTCTTCTACTCGGATTTATTTTTAAGTAGTTTTTCTTTAGGAAATTGATTCCAAAAATATTTTAAGAGTTTTATTTATGGTAAATTCTTTTTACACGTTTTTTGAAGAAAAACCTAAAACCTAACTTGATTCTCAAGTATCTTTTCCTATAAATACAACTCAAATTTTGTTTTCAATACATAGAAAAATTCTTCTTTTATTCTAGGGTTTTCTCCATTCGGTTTTACTTCCATCCCCGTTGCTGAGTTCGAAGAAAGGGTAACTTGTGTTGTGCTAACTCAAGTTATATCAGGCAGTCTTATCCTGGACACATCTTCGCTGTGAGGGGTTTAACATTACTCAACTCGAGTATACCCGCAAACTAATGTGTTCAGGACAACTTGTTGAACCTGTGATTCTTCCTTCGTCAAGTTATTTCGGTAGAGTTGTCTTGGATTAGTTCTTACATATTATTTTTGATACATCTAACGTGTTGTTAATTGTTGCAAGATCCCAACAATCTTAACACATTAGTTTTCCTTGCAACGATGTCAACAATGGAAACAAAGATGAACGTTGAAAGACCACAGAAGTTTAACGGAAAGGATTTCAAGAGATGGCAATCCAAGATAATTGCTTTTTCACGAGCAATCATGATTTGGACGCAGATTACAAGGTCCTCTTGATGTTTTGATGGTCTGCCAAGAAAATACTGATCAAGATAGATCGCTTTACACGCGGGGTAACTATATGGCTAAAAATCATATTATGAATGGTTTGGAAGATGCGATGTATGATTTTTATAATGCTAAAGAAAATTTCAACGCTTATGATTTGTGGACTGCGTTAGAAGCAAAGTACCAAGCGGAGACTGCAGGAGCAAGAAATTTCTGGTGGCGAAGTTTTTGGAATTCAAGATGACGAATGATAAGTCTGTTGTGGATCAATTCCTCAATTTCAACAAATTATTAACGAGATTCTTTTTGAAGGTATGGTCATTGATGAGACTTTTCAAGTGTCTTCGGTGATTGAGAAGTTACCAACTTCTTGGTTGGAGTACAAGAAAAAATCGAGACATGAAATGCGAGATCAACATGGTTGAATTGGGAAAGAATATTCAAGTGGAAGAGATGTTGTGCACCAAAGACAAGAACGTGTCATCTGCAAGGGACATGGCAAAGTCTGAACACAAGTCATCCAAAGCTGGAAAATGTGACAACAATAATCGCAACTTGAAGCATGGACCTAACAAGAAAGGTACGTTTCGTAAACCAGAATCTAGCATTATTAAAATTAAGGGTCCTTGTTGGGTGTGTGGAAATACTGGTCATATGGCAGTTCATTGTAGACAACGTAAGGATAAGAAGAAGAATGCTAACTTGGTTGAGAAGAGCAAAGACGTTTTCACGCTTTGTGATGTCGAAGTTAATTTGGTGACCAATGTGATGGATGGTGGGTAGACTCGGAGCTACTAAGCATGTATGTGGGAACAGAGACTGTTTCACCTCCTACCGAAGGTAGGGAAGGTAGAAACTCTATATGGGCAACTCATCCGCATGAGATGTTGCGGGAAAAGGAAAGGTTTGGCCGAAGCTCACATCCGAAAGACTCTCACATTGAATGAAGTTCTTCATGTTCCGTGACATCCGCAAAAATCTTGTTTCTTGTTCTGTTTTAGATGATATGGGTTTTAAAGTTACAATAGAGTCTGGAAAACTTATAGTAACTAAGGGCAATGATTATGTGGGTAAGGGTTATAAGACTGGGGGTCTATATAAACTTAATGTAACCTGTCCTGAATTGAAATTGAATGATTCTTCTGCTTACATGTGTGTGTCATTGAATGTTTGGCATGGTAGACTTGGTCATGTAAATTATAAATCAGTGCACAAATTGGATAGCGCAGGATGCATACCCAAATTCACTTTAGATAAAAATCATAAGTGTGAGATTTGCGTAGAATCTAAGCATGCTAAGAAATCATTCAATAAGAATATCCAGAGAAACTCTAAACCCTTAGAATTAATCCACTCAGACCTAGTTGATATGAAGTCAGTTCAAACAAGAGGTGGTAAGAAATGGTTTATTACTTTTATAGATGATTGTACGAGGTACTGCCATGTTTACTTACTTAGAGGAAAGGATGATGCCTTAGAAGCCTTTAAGATATATAAAAGTGAAGTCGAAAACCAATTGAATACTACCATTAAAACTATTAGGTCTGACCGTGGTGGTGAGTATGAAATTCCCGTAGGAGATTTTTGTGAAGAACATGGCATAATACATGAGACTACATCCCCTTATTCACCTCAATCCAATGGTGTAGCTGAACGTAAGAACTGCCCTTAAGGATATGATGAATGCCATGTTGATTAGTTTAGGATTACCTTCGAATTTGTGGGGGAGGCTATCCTCTCCGCCAATTACATCCTGAACAAGAGTACCCTTTAAAGGATCGATAAAACTCCATATGAGTTATGGAAAGGTAAACAACCATCTTATGAATACTTCAAAGTGTGGGGGTGCTTGGCAAAGGTGGGCATCCCTCCTCCTAAGAAAAATAAGATAGGACCCAAAACCGTTGATTGTGTTTTTATAGGGTATCCTGAGCATTCTAGTGCTCACAAGTTTATGGTTGTGAGTTCTGAAATTTCTGACATAGGGTTGAATACTATCATGGAGTCTAGGGATGTTGTGTTTTTTGAGAATGTTTTTCCTTTGAAACGTGACTCTCGTAAGAGATGTATTGATGATCCCCTAGACGTTCCTTCAACTAGTCAGTCATTACCTTTAGAGGAAGATGAACCAAAAGTAGAACCTAGAAGAGGTAAAAGGGCTAAAACTAAGAAAACCTATCCTCGTTGCATTACATACCTAGCCGAGTCTGATCCTCAGACTTATAGAGAAGCCATGACTTGTCCTGAAGATCCATGGTGGAAAGAATCTTCCATTAGTGAAATGGATTCCCTTCGAGAAAACGGTACTTTTGAACTTGTAGATTTACCTCCAGGGTGTAAGGCCATAGGTTGTAAATGGATTTTCAAAAGAAAACGTAAGATAGATGGAACTATTTAAAAATACAAGGCTAGGTTGGTAGCTAAAGGCTACAGACAAATAGAAGGTATAGATTTCTGCGACACCTATTCGTCAGTGAGTAGAATTAGCTCCATTAGGATGTTAATTGCTATAGCTTCTGTCCATAATCTAGAGATACATCAAATGGATGTAAAGACAGCGTTTCTTTATGGTGAGTTAGATGAAGAAATTTATATGGAACAACCTGAGGGATTTGTAGTTAAAGGTTATGAAAAGAAAGTTTGTAAACTGGTTAGATCTTTGTATGGATTGAAACAAGCACCTAAACAGTGGCATGAAAAATTTGATCATGTGATGATTTCTAGTGGTTTTAGAATTAATGAATATGATAAGTGTGTTTATACTAAATTTGTTAAGGATGCATGTGTGATTGTATGCTTGTATGTTGATGATATGCTTATACTAGGTACAAACATGGACGTTATTAATTCCACTAAGAAACTGTTGAATGAGAACTTTGACATGAAAGACTTAGGCCCCGCTGATGTCATATTAGGGATGAAGATTAGAAAAACTTCTAATGGCTATAGTCTGAGTCAATCTCATTATGTTGAATCCATACTTAAGAAATTTAATCAGTTTAATTGTAAACCCGTGTGTACTCCGTATGATTCTAAGTGTAATCTCATGAAGAATAAGGGTGTAGGAGTTAACCAACTTGAATACTCGAGAGTCATAGGAAGTCTGATGTATTTGATGAATTGTACGAGACCAGACATTGCTTATGATGTGAGTAGGTTAAGCAGGTATACTTGTAATCCAGGGTAGATACATTGGGATGCACTTATTAGAGTGTTGAGGTACTTAAAGTTCACAATGACCTTTTGTTTGAATTACGAAGGGTATCCGGCCGTCCTTGAGGGATTTTGCAATGCAAACTGGATAATGTGCTCGAGAGGACTCTAAGTCTACGAGTGGATATGTATTCACTCTAGAAAGTGCTGTCTGTATCTTGGAAGAGTTCCAAACAGACATGTATAGCTCGTTCCACTATGGAATCGAGTTTATTGCATTAGATAAAGCAGGAGAGGAGGCCGAATGGCTAAGAAACTTTTAGAAGATATTCCTCTCCTCGCATAGGCTGTGCGCCTATATCTATACATTGTGACAACAAATCTGCAATAGTTAGAGCTAAGAATAGCTTCTACAATGGAAAGTCTATACATATGCGTAGAAGACATGATTCTTTGAAACTACTAATCTCAGCAGGCGTTATTTCCATAGATTGGACAAGGTCCAAGGAGAATATCGCGGACCCTTTGACGAAAGGTTTGTCCAAGGAGATAGTTAGTAAAGCATCGAGGGGGGATGGGGCTTAGGCTCAATAATTAAACTTGCCATAAAGGATACTCAACCTTGCTGACTGGAGATTCCATGATCAAGGTTTCGAATGAGACAACTAATTTATGGTAGGTAAAGGTAAACACTATCAGAGAATTACATTCTTTGCCCCTTCCCTATGGTGTTGATGTGATAGTGTGACTGCATGTGGAGGATGACTTTTAAATAAGTCTTAATGAGTTTCATAGTTTCAATTTGAGATTGAAGTGGGGTGTAGCAGTAAACACTCTTGATGGAACTCACCTATTTGAATGTGGAAGTGGGGCCACTTCCTATGAGAATGGAGCCAATTATCTAGAGCATTCTGAGAAACAGGATATGTCCAAGGCCAAATTGGAAAAAACGGCACGAACTTAGCAACGCCAGGAAGATATCATGCATGGTGGTTGTCGTGAATTGCACCAAACGCTAGCAGTTCAAGACCTCATGGACACTGTCTAGCAAGTAGTTCTGGTAACTTATCACTAAGCAAGGGTTCAAGACCTCATGGACACCTTTGCCTAAATGGTATTTTCCTTACTCTGATTTTTTCGTTTTCCTAGATTTCATTCATGTGGGGGATTGTTGGAGAAAAATGAGTTTTAATTAATAAGTTTTTTTGGTCTTGGTGTGGTTTGATCTAATGACCTAAGGGTCTAAGGATACTCACTCATTTTTGGGTGAATGAAGTGGAACCTTTAGTCCCACATTGTGGAAAACTAAAGAGGAGCTCCACTATATAACCATATGCTTATGGATATGTTGTAAAACAACATTGTGGGTAGAGCGGGTGGGCAAAAATACATATTTTTACCCATGCGATATGCTCATATACCATGCACCAAGTTCCTCTTCTACTCGGATTTATTTTTGGCGAGTTTTTCTTTAGGAAATTGATTCCAAAAATATTTTAAGAGTTTTATTTATGGTAAATTCTTTTTACACGTTTTTTGAAGAAAACCTAAAACCTAACTTGATTCTCAAGTATCTTTTCCTATAAAACAACATTGCGGGTGGAGCGGGTGGGCAAAAATACATATTTTTACCCATGCGATATGTGCATATACCATGCACCAAGTTCCTCTTCTACTCGGATTTATTTTTGGCGATTTTTTCTTTAGGAAATTGATTCCAAAAATATTTAAGAGTTTTATTTATGGTAAATTCTTTTTACACGTTTTTGAAGAAAACCTAAAACCTAATTTGATTCTCAATTATCTTTTCCTATAAAACAACATTGTGGGTGGAGCGGGTGGGAAAAAATACATATTTTTACCCATGCGATATGCGCATATACCATGCACCAAGTTCCTCTTCTACTCGGATTTATTTTTGGCGAGTTTTTCTTTAAGAAATTGATTCCAAAAATATTTTAAGAGTTTTATTTATGGTAAATTCTTTTTACACGTTTTTGAAGAAAACCTAAAACCTAACTTGATTCTCAAGTATCTTTTCCTATAAAACAACATTGTGGGTGGAGCGGGTGGGCAAAAAAACATATTTTGACCCATGCGATATGCGCGTATACCATGCACCAAATTCCTCTTCTACTCGGATTTATTTTTGGCGAGTTTTTCTTTAGGAAATTGATTCCAAAAATATTTTAAGAGTTTTATTTATGGTAAATTCTTTTTACACGTTTTTGAAGAAAACCTAAAACCTAACTTGATTCTCAAGTATCTTTTCCTATAAAACAACATTGTGGGTGGAGCGGGTGGGCAAAAATACATATTTTTACCCATGCGATATGCGCATATACCATGCACCAAGTTCCTCTTCAACTCGGATTTATTTTTAAGTAGTTTTTCTTTAGGAAATTGATTCCAAAAATATTTTAAGAGTTTTATTTATGGTAAATTCTTTTTACACGTTTTTGAAGAAAACCTAAAACCTAACTTGATTCTCAATTATCTTTTCCTATAAAACAACATTGTGGGTGGAGCGGGTGGGCAAAAATACATATTTTTACCCATGCGCATATACCATGCACCAAGTTCCTCTTCTAGTCGGATTTATTTTTGGCGAGTTTTTCTTTAGGAAATTGATTCCAAAAATATTTTAAGAGTTTTATTTATGGTAAATTCTTTTTACACGTTTTTGAAGAAAACCTAAAACCTAACTTGATTCTCAAGTATCTTTTCCTATAAAACAACATTGTGGGTGGAGCGGGTGGGCAAAAATACATATTTTTACCCATGCGATATGCGCATATACCATGCACCAAGTTCCTCTTCTACTCGGATTTATTTTTGGCGAGTTTTTCATTAGGAAATTGATTCCAAAAATATTTTAAGAGTTTTATTTTTGGTAAATTCTTTTTACACGTTTTTGAAGAAAACCTAAAACCTAACTTGATTCTCAAGTATCTTTTCCTATAAAACAACATTGTGGGTGGAGCGGGTGGGCAAAAATACATATTTTTACCCATGCGATATGCGCATATACCATGCACCAAGTTCCTCTTCTACTCGGATTTATTTTTGGCGAGTTTTTCTTTAGGAAATTGATTCCAAAAATATTTTAAGAGTTTTATTTATGGTAAATTCTTTTTACACGTTTTTGAAGAAAACCTAAAACCTAACTTGATTCTCAAGTATCTTTTCCTATAAAACAACATTGTGGGTGGAGCGGGTGGGCAAAAATACATATTTTTACCCATGCGATATGCGCATATACCATGCACCAAGTTCCTCTTCTACTCGGATTTATTTTTGGCGAGTTTTTCTTTAGGAAATTGATTCCAAAAATATTTTAAGAGTTTTATTTATGGTAAATTCTTTTTACACGTTTTTGAAGAAAACCTAAAACCTAACTTGATTCTCAAGTATCTTTTCCTATAAAACAACATTGTGGGTGTAGCGGGTGGGCAAAAATACATATTTTTACCCATGCGATATGCGCATATACCATGCACCAAGTTCCTCTTCTACTCGGATTTATTTTTGTGTAGTTTTTCTTTAGGAAATTGATTCCAAAAATATTTTAAGAGTTTTATTTATGGTAAATTCTTTTTACACGTTTTTGAAGAAAACCTAAAACCTAACTTGATTCTCAAGTATCTTTTCCTATAAAACAACATTGTGGGTGGAGCGGGTGGGAAAAAATACATATTTTTACCCATGCGATATGCGCATATACCATGCACCAAGTTCCTCTTCTACTCGGATTTATTTTTAAGTAGTTTTTCTTTAGGAAATTGATTCCAAAAATATTTTAAGAGTTTTATTTATGGTAAATTCTTTTTACACGTTTTTGAAGAAAACCTAAAACCTAACTTGA
The DNA here is from genome assembly GCA_023529315.1 of Papaver bracteatum. NCBI lineage: Eukaryota > Viridiplantae > Streptophyta > Magnoliopsida > Ranunculales > Papaveraceae > Papaver > Papaver bracteatum. The sequence continues at coordinate 18,209 of JAJJWX010004169.1, forward strand.
TTCTCAATTATCTTTTCCTATAAAACAACATTGTGGGTGGAGCGGGTGGGCAAAAATACATATTTTTACCCATGCGATATGCGCATATACCATGCACCAAGTTCCTCTTCTACTCGGATTTATTTTTAGTAGTTTTTCTTTAGGAAATTGATTCCAAAAATATTTTAAGAGTTTTATTTATGGTAAGTTCTTTTTACACGTTTTTGAAGAAAACCTAAAACCTAACTTGATTCTCAAGTATCTTTTCCTATAAAACAACATTGTGGGTGGAGCGGGTGGGCAAAAATACATATTTTTACCCATGTGATATGCGCATATACCATGCACCAAGTTCCTCTTCTACTCGGATTTATTTTTGGCGAGTTGTTTTTTAGGAAATTGATTCCAAAAATATTTTAAGAGTTTTATTTATGGTAAATTCTTTTTACACGTTTTTGAAGAAAACCTAAAACCTAACTTGATTCTCAAGTATCTTTTCCTATAAATACAACTTGAAATTTTGTTTTCAATACATAGAAAAATTCTTCTTTTATTCTAGGGTTTTCTCCATTCGGTTTTACTTCCATCCCCGTTGCTGAGTTCGAAGAAAGGGTAACTTGTGTTGTGCTAACTCAAGTTATATCAGGCTTGTTGAGTCTTATCCTGGACACATCTTCGATGTGAGGGGTTTAGCATTACTCAACTCGAGTATACCCGCGAACTAATGTGTTAAGGACAACTTGTTGAACCTGTGATTCTGCCTTCGTCAAGTTATTTCGGTAGAGTTGTCTTGGATTAGTTCTTACATATTATTTTTGATACATCTAACGTGCTGTTAATTGTTGCAAGATCCCAACATTTTGTACTCCACCTATTGGTTCCCTTGACAAAATTTCCTCACAGGCTGATCCCCTTTTATGTGGTGGATACGAGCGCAGTCTGCTTCCCCAATCTACCATCTATAGTTGGATCTTCAATTGGAGTTGTGCTAAGGCCGCTTCTTACTGGAGCAGATGAAAATGACGAAATACCGGGTCACAAAGAGAAGAGGGAAAGACTTGATGTTGATTGCATAGCTAAATATCAACACTCTTGTAGGTGATATCTTTATGATGTATTTGCACTTGTATCTTTTATTTTTCTCTCCTGATTTAATATGAACATATATGTGGCTGTGTGGTGACTTTTGTTGCATTTGCATCGTTCAGCCTTAGCAATCAAATAGCTAGCTGGGATACCAGGTTCGAAACGGGAATCAAAACAGACCCTTTTCTCTCCTGTTGTTATTGCTGCTAACAAGACTGCAAGGATCGGGTAAGTAGTACAAAAGTTTCTTGTTCACGTTCTTGTTCTCTTCTGTTTCCAGTTCCCAGCTTCATATGGTAATATATGCGCTTGGTCTCTGAGTGCACAACACTCAGTTAAAAATATTTGAAGTTTGGTACTGCCTTGGCCAAATTCTTTTTGGGATTATTTATGTGTTAGCAATGGTTATCTATGGTTGCTCATTGTGTTTTTGTTTCTTCCTCTCAGAATATGGGATTGTGAGAGAGCTGCCCTTCTCAATAGATCTGACAGCCACAATTTTATGGACAAAGGAATATCTAAGCATTGCGCGGTCAACGAGCATGATGATAGCTTGCCTCTTGTTGCTTCATTTAAGATGTGATCACTGGTATATGTTTAATAAGGTGGTTGTGATGAAGATGAACCTATGTTGTAAAAGGAGCTAGGCAAGGTGAGGCGCCAAGCGCCTTTGGCGCCCCAGGCGAGGGCCTTTTTTTTAGAAAAAACCAAAATTAGGTATAATTTGGCGCCTGGGGGCCTTTTTTTGCCAGGCGCCAGCCTAGCGCCTAGTGCGCCTTTTATAACATAGTGATGAACTACTTGGAAATGTTGGTATATGGTAAGATAACATGGCAAGGGGTTCCCAAAAGCTTGTAACTGCATTCTCTTTGATTCAGGGTCATACGGCAGCAGCAGTCTGGATTTCTGGCACAAACTATATATAGCCATCCTACCAGAATGTTGATTTACTCGAGTTCACATGGTTTCTAGCTAGTCTGTTGTTTCTAAGTTTATTCATTTTTCTTTCATGTGTTATCGCCTCCAGTTTTCTTCCGGGGAATCATCTCCGACTCCATCCATGTTCTGGGACTAGACAAGGGGCAGATATTAAATTCTATTACGTCATCACGAGAGAACAGCAACGCAGCAATGTTGATGAAGATTTTTGAGCCATAGTGCAGCTGAAAGATTTAATCGACTTAGGAACCATGGGAAGTCTTCATTCGGGGTAGATAAAGATGTTGAAGCCATGAAAAAGTATTGGATGCAATGCAGGTGAATTTTATTAACAGTACGACGAGTACCCTGGCTAATATAGTGAAGGAACCAGTAAGTGTCATTGCTGAATAACTGGCCCTCAACCTTATCTGGGTCCAAGTCAGTTCCACAATTTTCTCTTTCAAATGCAAACACAGCCAAAAAGCTTCTCTACCATTACAAGAAGTCATACTAAGGTATTGAACTTGAGTTGTCCAACGGACACGTTTTCTATGTTCTCATTTGATTTTCTTTTCAATCCACTGAAGAATCAGCTCTGACTCCACATTTGATTGAATAGGTACACATGCAGTTGGTCAAGCAGTGGATTTAACCAGTTTGGATGGGTACGACCAACTTATAAATGAGTTGGAGGAGATGTTTGAGATTAAAGGAGAGTTATCCCCTGGTGACTAGTGGGAATTTGTATTTACCGATGATGAAGGGGATATGATGCTCGTTGGTGATGATCCGCGACTGTAAGAGTCTCCCTAACACCTTATAATCCATACCATCCTGTCTACAGTTACAGGTTATTGCAGTTATTTTTACTGCATTGTTGCGGTTCTCACTTGCAGTCACTTTCTTTATCTTGCAGGAAATTCTGCAAGATGCTGAAGAAGATTTTTATCCACTAGAGCCAAGAAGTTAGAAGCATGAACCCAGGATGCAAGTTATTATCATCTTTAGGGGGTGGTGTAAGCTTAGACTGAAATATAAAAACAGATAACTGAAAAGCCTTGATTCATTCCATTATCTTTTCTTTTTCTCTTAGCAACCATTATCGTACATATTAGAGGAGAGAGCAAAAGGTAACTAATTTGCGCAACTCGGTTTTTTAGAGCTTTTTCCTGTTATGGTTGTTGGATAACATGTGTCTGTAAACAAAGTGTACATATAATAGCACTGTCAATACTCGAGGGTAGTAGGGTTAACATTTGAGGGTGTGAATATAGCATGGGAGGAAGATGGATCTGTACTTGCTGCTTTTTATGTAGTTTTGTAAGGAAACACTTCCTGTGAGAATGCACTGTGAGGTTTGGCCGAAGCCAGTTTATTTTGTTTTTTTTAACTTTAAGCAGCAACTCAAATCTGGTCTCATTTGCACTGTGAGGCACCTAAAATTTGGTGTTCCTTTCCGAGTCAATCAACTAGGGAGACGTTAAAGTTTAGGGTGGGCGATCATAAACATGTCTGGTGTCTCAGTTGAGATCTCTGGTGTCTCAACTGTGAATATGGTGAAATTCGTTTTGAATCAGTTGGCCAAGTTTGTAGGAGGTCTATGAATTCAATTTTCTAAGTTTTTTAGGTAAAGCTAAAACGGTCTTTCAGTAAAGAAGATCAATTCCACTTGGAAACAATATTAGTCAACAACACTGCTTGATTTTGGGTGATACATGGCATGTATGAAAATATAAGGCTTGATACATTAGGAGATGCTCTTTTCCCCACCTTGTAAAACCCAGATTTGCTACCGGCTTCGAGGGTTCAAATGCTGCTGATTGAAATGCATTTTCTGCGAGCACAAATGTGAGTCTCTAAAGCATCTATTTTTTGAGTGTCCCTATTGCCAAGTCAGTAGCTTTACTTCCTCCAGTGGTAAGTATAAATGCTAGTAGAAATAGATTTCTCCTTTGCTTAAATGTATGATAATTGGATAGCATGGGTGTATGACAACTCTGACATAGAAATAATGGTCACAAAATGTTGGTCGATTTGGAAGGAAAGATGTCTAAGAATCTTTCAATCCAAATCGACTTCAAGCATCCATCTTTCTCTAGCTGTTAGGCATCTAGCCTTTTGGTCTCCTCTGAGACATTTAAAGCAGGGAGTAACTTCTGGTCCTTCTTTCGTATTACGAGACCAACCGAACTTTCCAAACTGTGGATGGTCCAAACCCTTGGCAGACCAACTTAAAGTTAACTTTGATGCATCTTGGATTGACTCTATTTCGCCTGCTGGATATGGTATAATACTGCGTTGTGATACAGGTACTGCACTCCAAGTTACAGCTGGGACTTTCAGGGCTTCCTCAGCTGAAGAAGCAGAGGCTCTGAGCATGCTAGAAGCAACAACCTGGGCAAAAAGTATGAATTTGAAGAATTTCTTTCTGGAAGGTGATTGCCAGAGGACTATCTACTATGCACAGGACAAGCAAAGCAATATTTTTTGGAGAAATCAAGGTATAGTCTCAGAGGCAGAGAAAATCTTGAAGACTTGTGATTTGTTTTGGGGGTTTACGTTATCACACAAGCTGGGTAATGAAGCAGCATAAACTTTGGCAAAAGAAGCACGCAAACGGGAAATTCACAAACAACAATGGTCGTCGTTGATGCCTCAGTTTCTAAGCAATGTTTTATTTATGGATTCTTGTTTTTCAAAATCCATTGTTATGTCTAGTTCTCATAATGGGGATAACTTTATGTTAATATCTCAGATCAGTTAGAAGAGATAAGGGTGACCAACATTTTAGAACATAATGTTTAACTTTTCTCTGTCATTCTAAGTAATTTTCAAAATAAAAATAAAAATGCTGGTGATTGAAATTTGCTTTCCTTTTGTCAGTTTGTAACCATGCAATTAAGCTCCGTTGATCAAACCGGTGAAAGTAGGGGGTCTACAAGATCACAAAGTGGGGTCTACAAGATTATAAAAAACTAAATTTATTATTCTTATTATTTTCTTATTTTCCCTGATTTTTGATGAGGATGATAATCATAAAAAAAAAAAAAACATAAAATAAATTAAATCTTTTATTCTTTAGTTAAACCTAAACTAGACGATTTTTCATCATAATTTCTATTAAGTATGAATCAAAAAATATGCTATTTTTGTTTTCTGTTTTTTTGTGTCTGATTGATTAAGGCCAAGCATTATGGTTGATGGTTTCGCTTAGTTATAACTAAATTGTAGCAAATTAAATCCAACTAATATGACCTTTCGCTTAACTTTGGTGTGGTGAATTCGCTTGGCTTCACTACAAAGAGGAACAAATCTGTTCCATTTTTAAGCTAAGTGATGCCTCATGGAAATTGAGTTTTCGTACAAAACGTAAACCAATTTCCATTGACATTTTTGACGTGAGTTTCTGTATCTTATTTTTGATCTTTAACCTGCTTTTACACCTAATATTTCTTTGGGATTTTTAATAAAATGCCCATGTGGGGAAATGTATTGAATAAAATGTCCACGTTTTTTTCATTCTTAATTTAATGCCCATGAATTGACAATTTCCGTCCCGTTTTATTAAAAAAACGGCTAACGGCCGTTAGAGGACAGGTGGCTCTAAATCGGTCGTTTCAAAGGACATTCATGCCCCTGGAACGGTTATGTTCTACAGTGCAAGTGTGCAACCATAACTGAACCGGAACCCAGTTCCGAGTCGACAGAGACCTAGTTGAAAAATGTTCATCTTCTTCCCCAATTTCATGAACAAGAATTGACGATAATAAAATTACACTACCGCTGAGAATAACCATTAGAACACTAAATTATCAAAAGAAAACCCTCAAGTCTTCAATGATTAAGAAATGTCACCGACAGTTAATAAGAAACGGATGATTCATTTGGGTTTAAGCCAAGCTCATGGAGTATTAAAAAAAGCTCAATTGAAAAGCTCTGTACATCTCAATCCAATGTTACCCGGAACCCATAACTAAAATGAAATGCATAAACAATTAATTCACAATGAACCAGGGCAGAAAATTTCCCAAAAAAAATCCTATATCTTTAAGGTCAAATTCAACTTAATTACGATCAAATAAAAAGAACCCAATCTTACAATAAATCTGAAATTCTATTTATTCTCAACAAAATGTTGAATTCTAATCTTGATACCTACCAATTCACCTACCACTTCACCTACTACTTCACCTACCACTTCACCTACCCCTTCACCTACCACTTCACTTACTACTTCACCTACCACTTCACCTAACCCCCTTTGTTCTCTATATATATTCTCTTCTTTTTGTAAAAGAAAATCATCAAAAAAAAAATATCAAATACATTGTATTCATGTTATCTAAATGAAAACTCATTCAATGAAACTCTTTGTTTTGATTCAATCTTGATATGGTATCAGAGCAAGGAGAAGGATCCTTGTATCTAGTGTTGAAACTTCTGCAATGTCAACCCGTCGTCAATACAACATTAAAGATAAGTCTTCCACCTGCACTCATTGTAATAAACGTGGTCATACCAAAGACAACTGCTTTGATATTGTCGGGTATCCAGATTGGTGGGATAAACGCGATCCCAAGAAAAAGAATTCCGCTGCAGCATCACATGTGGTTAGTAATCTAACTTCCGCTATGGAAACAATCAATGGTAAGGTTTTTAATGTTTCGCAAGTTGTTACTAATAGCTCATGGATAATTGATTCGGGTTGCACAAACCATATGACTTTTGATTCCTGCATGTGTTTCTCCTCTTAAAACATCCATACACAACTCGTTTTGCACAAAGAAATGGATCTTTGGCTCCAGTAATTGGAGAACAATCATTAAATCTTACGGATACATTGAGTCTAGATTCCGTTTTAGTCGTTCCCTCTCTAAATTATAATGTATTATCAGTTTCCCAAATTACTGAAGTCTTAAATTGTGTTGTTATCTTTTGGCCTAATTCTTGTGTGTTTAAGGACATTCGAACACGACGGACGATTGGATCCTCGGGGTTAGAAGAGGAAAGCTATACTATCTAGATTTGGAGTCAAAAATTTCAGAAAGATTATCTAATGCTTTAGTTGTGAATGGTACTCAGGGGGAGAAGGAGAAATCACAAATTTGGTTATGTCATAGACGATTAGGCCATGCTTATTTTGGCTACTTAAAAAGGCTATTTCCTAGTCTATTTTCAAAGATTGATGTTTCTAGTTTTCAATGTGAAGAATGTGAACTAGATAAAAGCCATCGTACTTTGTTTCCATCAAGTTTAAATAAAAGTCTTATTCCATTCATGATTATTCATTCTGATGTTTGGGGGCCGTCTAAAGTTAATACTCTTGGAAGCGTACGATGGTTCGTCACCTTTATTGATGATTGCACTAGGATGACATGGGTTTGCTTGATTAAATCAAAAGATGAAGTGAATAATTTATTTCAGAGGTTTCATAAAGTAGTCAACACACAATATAATACAAAGATTCAAGTTCTTCGAAGTGACAACGGAGGAGAATATTTAAGTACTGATTTTCAACATTATTTAAAAGAATGTGGTATTGTTCATCAGACAACTTGTCCTAATACTCCTCAACAGAATGGGGTAATGAAAGGAAAACCGTCACTTGCTTGAAGTTGTGCGCGCTTCATTAATATCATCTCATATGCCGTTAACTTATTGGGGTGAAGCTCTTGCCTATGCAACAGTATGTGATCAACCAAGACACCTTCCAAAGACTATCATTTTTCGGACACCTTTTCAAGCTCTCGTAAGGCAACAGTTTCACCATCAGTTCCAAACTTGCCTCCACGCATATTTGGTTGTGTAGTATTTGTGCACTTACACAAGAACCAACGGAGCAAGTTATCTCCCGAGCTTTAAGATGTGTCTTCGAGAGGATATCTTTGCAAGTCGAAAGGATATAGGTGCTACCATCCTCCAACTAAACGAATGTACATCACATTGGATGTTAAGTTTCACGAACACGTGATGTATTACTCGAAGTCTGAACTTCAGAGGGAGTATGAAAAAGAAATTCAGACTCTTGACTATGAAGAAGACATAATCGAAGATGTTGTTCTTGAAATTCCAAAATACCATAAAGTTAGTGAGGAAGAAATTAACGCGGATGGTGAAATTGAAGCTATAAATGAAGTTGAAGAAGATAATGTAGATGAATCAGAAGAAAATGCAGATGAAGTTAAAGAAGATAATGATGGATCACCAACCCCAATCCAACCGTTCGCTGAAGAAGTTCTTGAACCTCGCAAAGAAACAATTGCTTTAACGTCATGAGAGAGGTATCCCTAGAACCATGTATGAACCGATATTTCATCAAAACTAAATATCCCATGAGTAATTATGTCTCTAATCACCATCCGATCAATCAAATAAGTCATTTGTGAATCAGTTATCTACTTTAGTTATTCCTAACAGCTTGATGGAAGCATTATCTGATCCAAAATGGATGGAAGCTATGATCGATGAGATGAAATCCTTACAAGAAAATAATACTTGGGACATGGTTGAATGTCCATAAGGAAAGAAAGTCGTGGGATGTCGCTGGGTTTTTACAGTTAAATACAAGGAAAATGGTGAAATTGAACGCTTTAAGGCAAGATTGGTTGCAAAAGGGTATAGCCAGACTTATGGTGTAGATTATAATGAGACACTCGCACCTGTAGATAAAATGAATACAGTGCGAGTCTTGTTGTCTATTGCTGCAAATTTTTGCTGGCCATTGCAACAGTTTGATGTCAAGAACGCCTTTTTACATGGAGATTTGTCCGAAGAAGTGTATATGCAGCTTCCACCAGGAATGATGAAGTCAGAGTTGCATAACGGAAAAGTTTGCATGTTAAACAAGTCATTCTACGGTCTGAAACAATCTCCGAGGGCGTGGTTTGGAAGATTTACCAAGTCTATGAGAGCATTTGGTTATTGCCAGGAAAATTCAGATCATACTTTATTTTTAAAGAGAAATCGAGGTAAGATTACAGCTCTAATCGTATATGTAGATGACATGATAGTTACAGGAGATGATCCAGAAGAAATAAAGGCTCTCCAAAATTATCTATCAAGTGAATTTCAGATGAAAGATCTTGCTTCTTTAAAATACTTCCTTGGAATTGAAGTATATCGATCAACATAAGGAATCTTCTTGTCACAAAGAAAATATGCCCTTGATTTGTTGGAAGAAACGGGTATGACAGCGTGTCAACCTGTAGATACACTAGTAGAGCCAGGTTTGAAATTATGTTCGGATGTCAACCAAGTACATGTTGATAAAGGAAGATACCAAAGGCTTGTGGGTAGACTAATGTACTTGGCACATACAAGACCTGATCTTGCATATGCTTTGAGTATTGTTAGTCAATTCATGCATAATCCTGGAGAAACACATATGAATGCGGTAATGCGAATCCTAAGATACCTAAGTCCAAAGGGAAAAGGGATCTTGTTTAAAAAGGGTCAAGACTTCAAAAGTATGGACGCATATACTGATTCTGACTATGGTGGGTCATACGATGATATGAGGTCTACTTCAGGATATTTTACCTTCGTTGGGGGTAATCTTGTTACATGGAGAAGCAAAAAACAAGGAGTTGTTTCACGATCAAGTGCAGAGGCTGAATGGCGAGGTATGGCGCTGGGTATCTGCGAAGTGATGTGGTTAAAACGTCTGCTAACTGAATTGTGGCATCATCCTAGGAAACCAATTCGTGTGTACTGTGATAACAAAGCGGCGTGTGATATTGCACACAATCCAGTTCATCATGATCGCACAAAACATGTGGATATAGATAGGTTCTTCATTAAAGATAAGTTGGATAATGAGATCGTGGAGTTACCTAGAATTAGATCGGAAGATCAGGTAGCTGATATTTTAACTAAAGAAGTTCCAAGTAAGGTATTTCTGAAGTTTGTTGGCAAGCTAGGCATGAGCGACATATATGCACCATCTTGAGGAGGAGTGTTGAATTCTAATCTTGATACCTACCAATTCACCTACCAATTCACCTACCACTTCACCTACTACTTCACCTACCACTTCACCTACCCCTTCACCTACCACTTCACCTACTACTTCACCTACCACTTCACCTAACCCCCTTTGTTCTCTATATATATTCTCTTCTTTGTAAAAGAAAATCATCAAAAAAAAATATCAAATACATTGTATTCATGTTATCTAAATGAAAACTCATTCAATGAAACTCTTTGTTTTGATTCAATCTTGATATGAAATTACTGATCTTAAAAAAACAATTTAATTTCTTGATTTACCTTGTGAGAGCGAATAACATAAACTAAAATTTTCACAAACTGCCAAATAATCTCAAGCCCCTGATTCACCCAATTATTTGACAAAACCCATGTCTTCAACAACTGAATCTCTTCCCTGTCTGTGTTCCAAAACACCAGCGAATTCAATCGATTCTTCCTTATTATTCTCGACTTCATATAGGGCTCTTGACCCATAAAAACATTCAACCATGGAAAAAAACCAAAATCACTTGAACAAATCCTTTCTTTATGATGATGTCGTCGGTGAATTTTGATTAGGAAGAAGTAGAGCAGAAAGAGAGAGAAGGGTAAGAGATAGAGGCACCGAGTTTCTCCGACAGTTTCATCCTAGTGAAGTGGTGGTGGAGAAGACAAATGTAAATGGGTAGATAAGGTTTCCTAGAATCGAACGGTCACGTATTCATAAAACCATCTTGAACCGTTCATTCTTATGGGTATATTTGTAAATACACCCGCCAAATTCCCATCTCGTTAGGTGAGATATTGACTAAATCAACGAGATTTTACTATTTTTGTTGGCTTAGACGGAATTGCTAACGGTATGGGCATTAAATTAATTACGAAAAAAACGTGGGCATTTTCTTAAATGCCTTTCCCCACATGGGCATTTTATTAAAAATCCCTATTTCTTTTCTAGTTATTTTTTTTTGTTTACTAAAATTCCATTTTCTCTATTACATATATCTTTTTCCTTAAATATTTTTTAACCCGTAATAAATATTTAGTTCTTTCAACTAGATAAAAGAAGGAAATTCAATTCTTGTACAACCCTATTTGCATGGAAACTCAGCTTCCATCTCTGTAGGCTAAGCGACGGAAGTCTTTCATAGTGAGATGCACTTTCACTCTCATTTCGCATGGCTATATATAAGCTTTTTCCAAGCGAAACGCCCAACCATCACTTGACCTAAATAGGTTAGAATGATCGAAGTAAAATTCAGTTTTAGTTTCACGAAATTCTAACAAATATGAATAGATGACCTCCTGACCGTAAACACTCACTACGACTAGTAATCAATGAATTCCTAGCCGTATATGACTCTGAAAATTACTAGTCGTAAATGAAATTTTTACAGGATCACCTTGTTGGGATGCAATACGTGCTAATGGTGATGCAAATTGACCTTGCATCATTCGTATGCTTCCTGCCTACAAAAAAAAGTACAATTGTTACTAGAAATTCAAATTACTTAATTAAACATTTTTGGAGATAGTATTAGTAATTTTGTACCTCTAGCATGCATTTTGCTTGTTCTTGAGGGACACTAGCCATTTTTGATATAAATTCAGTAAGACAAATTTGGGGCTCTGAAATTTCATTATTTATGAGATTGGTTGTTGGGTTAAAGATGTAATAAGGATTGAGAAAATACGCTGCAGCATGAAGAGAAGATCTCAACTGGCTCTTCCATCGTTTCTTTATTACACCCACGATAGGAGAATTTCGATTTGATCCCAAACCCATTTGTATAGTTTTCATACATGTAGAAAGTGCATGGAACAAATAAACCCATGGTGGGTTTGTCTGAGTCCAAGAAACAAATCATTTTCGATAAAGGACCAACCATTATGCACTCATTTTGACACGTCGTCCAGAACATCTCATTTGAAATAATATTCTTCACTTGTCTATCTTGTTTGGTTTTTGCCTCATCCGATTTCATAAATTCTTTGTCCAGAAATAGGCTCTCGACAATATTACATTGACCAATGATGCTTTATATTGCAATAAAATTCATTGAAAACCTTGTTAAGCCAGGGCGCAATAGATTGTATCCTGCAGAATGTTGTCGAAATCTAGCAAGAACCCAAGCATGATTCTAAGTAAATTTGCTAATTTGTCTTGCTTTTCCGATCACGTGATTGTAAATAAATTGTTCTTTCTTTATATTACTCATGCATGTATTGCATAATTGTCGCCGACATAATTTTAGTGGCTACTTGGCTATAATTGACCATCACAAATTTTATCAAACTTTTATATTTCTTATACTAATTAAATGAACAATAATCAATCAAAATTTTATATTTCTTATACTAATTACAATAAACATGACTATCGAATTATATATATTTCTTATTCTAATTAACAATAATCAATCAAAATGGTAGTTTTAGAGATATCCCATTTTTTAATGGTGCAGGTCATCTATTAGTAAGATAAAATTTAAAAATGAATAGGTCATCTATAGAGGGAGTATTAAATAACAAAAGAAAATTAGTCACAACGTTTTTTAGACTTGTTATAACGTTTTCACGCACGTTATAACCGTTACATAAGAATTTCAAATCATAATATTTTTTTAATTTTCTATTTTTTTCAATCAGAATTAAATTAAATTAAATTCGAATCCATAGACTTTACAAGACATCTTATTAATATTTGGTTTTCTTAAACAAAATAATTTCGCAAAAGTTATTTTCTATTTAACCGTAATAACGTCGTTTTTATGAAAAACTTACAAAAAAAAAAAATGTTTTTCTATAAACAACGCGTTTTTTGCCCAAAATGTGCTCACACCCATTAAAACGCGTTATAACATTCACGCTTAGTACCCGTGATCCGAGGTGTGATCCGCTTTTCAAACCGTAACTGATTCACATATTTTTGTGTTAGATGAGTCAAATTGACTCAAAAAACAAACATATCGAGTCGGCTTTAGATAAGTAAATATCAGATGAGTCGGATTTAGACAGCGGTTCGGATGAGTCAGGAAAAACCAAACTAGATGTTGGCTTACACAGACGGTCTCGACAATGACACCTGGCCAGGCTCACTTCTTTGGCTCGAGAGCTGTTGCGTCTTGACTTATTTCTAGTAATTGACTCGAGTCTTCCTTATTAGTAAGTCAAGCCCTCTCATTTTTGGCGTTCTCTTTCCTTTTCTCGTCGAAGCAGAAGGGAGAAGCGGATCTTAAACCCTAGACTGGATAAAAGTTTTCTTCGATTGCAGAACTCAAACATCCGAAGGTAAAGTTTCTCTCCGTCTCTACTTGTATCTGATTTTTCTTCTTCTTCCTTTGAACGAGAACTGTTAAATTCTGACAAAATGGAAACCCTAGATTTTTTTTTCTTCTATTTAATCAAGACCCCCAAAATCTATGACGTTTCGAAATTTCTTTCTGCATTGATTTCATATTATGTAATTTTGGTGACATGTGTGCTCTTTTCTTATTGTAATTTCTGTAAGATGGATTTACTTTTTATCCCCAATTTTTGTAAATTAGGGTTTTAACTTCTGATTCTTCTACAGTAGCATTCAACAGATATGGCAGAAAGAATGAGTCTAGTAGGAACAACTTGTGCTTCTTTTAAGATTGAGGAAGGCATTATTCTTGTAGTTGACAGTTTAGCTGTGGAAGGACTTGCAAGGATTGAGTAAGTTTTTTTTTTGTATTACATTGTCCTTTTGGTTCTGTGTGAACTAGATATCTTTTCTGTTATATACTACCTTCCTGTTATTTGGGTTGTTTGCTTTTACTGCAAAGGATCAATTATGCTGTAGTTTGTCTGTTTCCGCACCATCAATACATGAGGGTAGTAGGGCTGAACAATTGATGGTGTGAATATGAGTTGCCCTAGCTAAAACGTTCTTTCAGGATTGATCCGTGTATATGCTTTTGGATCTGTTTGTGTAGACTGATCGTTTGAAGACGATTTTTTGTTGGGTGCACAGATGATTTTTTAGTTTCTACTATGTACATTTAAAGGAAACATATCTCTCTTTTGTTTAATATCACAGGTTATCAAACGTACAATAAGATGTACGAGGTTAGCTATGGAATTATATGTGCAATGGCAGGTCCCTTAAACACAGCAGAGACTTGGCTTGATGCTACACGTGCGGAGGTAGGTATCTTTCAAACTTTTTTATGATTGGTTGTGGTTCTATTAAGTTACTTCCTAATGTATAAAATTGTTTTGCTTAAAGTGGCGACATTCTACTAATTACACCCACAACACGGAGACTACTCAAGAAGTTGCCTCGTTTTTGTATGGGAATTTCGCCGAAGGTCGTGATTTTGCTGGACTGGTCCAATTTATAGTTGTAGGCTATGACGACAAGGTTGTATTTTATTTTGTTCTTTTGTTAGTAACATTTCCATTCATTTTTTCTAACATATCTTATGCTGGTTGTATTAGGTCGCACAATTGTGGGTGATGGACCTCCTCAATGGTAACATGGAAGCTGGAAATCGTGTTGCTGCTATTGGTACTGGTGGACCTATAGCTGCACAATCCATTGCTGACAAGTTAGATTCTAAGCCCTTCTCTACTACTAGGCTCTTTTTGTGAATTAAGCATTTAGTTATTTATTTTTGTTTCATCGCCATTTTCTAGTGGTTATTATTATGACATGGGGAGGGATGATGCGGCCGAACTTGCACGGAAAGGTATCGTTGAGGCAGGGTTAAGGGATCCATTCACAGGTGGTGAATCAATCAAAGGTACCATAGTTTGATTACCCATATCGCCTTCTAATTATGCTTACCATTATTATTCACTATAAAATATCTTACAATTACTGTTTTTTCAACAGTTTTTCTCATCAAACCTAATGGCGTGGAGATCCTTTCGAATGACAAGTTCTCTGACCTAAAGGAGAGGTTTTATCCTAGTGCTGATGTTGCTGATATGGAAGAATAATATTTCTGCTCTTGTCTATTGCTAGTAGTAACTTTGTCCATGGGCGTACTATCATCTCCAATGTCACAAGATAGGGATTTGAAAAATTGCAACTTTGTTGAAACTAGATGTAGCATACTGAGTCTGTATAGTAGAGGACAATAGATTTCATTTTCTTCAGTCTGGTCAGGTTTCTTTCTCAGATAAATATAAAAGGTTTTGAGTTCGAGTTCTACATTCAATTTGGATTCCTCACTGTGGATTTGGAATTTCTATCAGGGTAGTAGGTCTCTCATGCTTGGACTGTTTCCTTGCAAATGGAGCCCTCCTGTGCCTGACTTTCTTTGCCCAAACGTGACCGACCCTTCAGATGTTGTCAACAGGGCAATGTATCCATCTTCCCATATGAAATGAGATGCCAGTTTTACTAATAACCATGCCGTTACCCCAAAAATGAACAGTAACATATGAATGGACCTCGAGGCAGCCAGCCAAAAAGATTTTTCATTTTTCCGTGCCGTGCCCTACTTGGTCCACATCAGAACATTCCGGTTTGCCCTAAAAACTCAAAACGTTATTTTCTTTTCCGGTTCCCCCACACTCTGTCTAGGCGCTTCTTTCTTCTTCACTCTCTGATCATCATCAATTAATGGCGGAAGGTTATTGGAGATAAGAAGACAACCCACCTTCTTTTTCTGGAAAACGCCATCCTCCTGATTATGGTAAACCAACTCTATTTTCTCTACTCTCAACATTAATTTTTCTTTCGAACTTGAAATTACTGTTTTTTCAAGTAATTGATGTAAGTTTAAGGTTTTGAGGTTAACATTTTAGAGGGTCTCGATAAAAATTGGATCTTTATCATGAATGTAGACCAAACTTTTCTATCCGGACCGACCGAAGAACTTGACGTAAAAGAAATTTGATCTGTTGTTATTTGATTTCTAGGGCTTTCAACATCAATGGACAAGAATCTGGTTTGAGGTAGATTCACAAGGACTGATATGTTTGCTACAATCACAACAACAAAGACCGTGGTATCTCCAACGAATGCGGCGGATGAACCGGCAAACAAGGCGGTGAACGGTCAACTACAACATGTGGCAGCTGCACCGACTACATGTTGGGAACACAATTGTCCTGAGTTTCTTCTTCAAATTATACTAAATGACAGGATGGGCGTGTCCTATCCTAGGCTTGTAACCAATAACTAAATAAATAAAATCAGGTTACCTTCAAAAAAAAAAAAAAAAGTAGTCAAAGGTGTACTAAAACAAAATTTTACAAGTCATTTTTCTTTTATACAAGGCTGTTCTGGCTGGTTGTCGGACTCTGTGAAGCCGTTAGTTTCTGTGGGATTTCGGTTGAGAAAGTAGCAGGCTGATCAGGTTGGACTGGTAATGGCAGCATTTCAAGTTTCTTCTTCTCCTTCATTATGAGTTGGCTGGGCATCACCTCTAATAAAAAGCTTCCTCCATTCCATATAGATGCAGAAACTTCGAGTATTTGGAAAAGCACATGCAATTCGTAAGACAGAAATATTGGCACAGATTATTCGCTTTTTGTGCTTTCTTCGATAGTTCTCTGCCAACATTAGCAGCAGGAAAGAGAATAAGTGAAAAGAAAATCGAAGCATAACACTAGTGAAAATTTAGGATCGTGTAAACTCGGTTTTCGTCATAAGATTCAAATTTCAACCCTAGACCAGTTTTCCTAATGTGTGACAACATCCTGCAACTCAAAGATAACGACAGAGATGAAAGCAGCCAGTAACGGCGGCAGTGACACAAAGCCAGAAAGCCAAATCAATAGCCGCTTAAATCATTAACAGGGTTAACGATACCAAGTTTTAGTATAGTAATCAAATTATTGGCAAAATTGAGCCACTGAGGGCTAATAATGAAAATTTCCCTGTGTTTGTTCCCAGAATACATGAGAGGTGAAGAGAGAGGGAGCAAGGGAATACCTGTAGGATGTCATTAGTTCTGGATCCCTTAAAAGCCTTTGACAGCGCAGAACATTGACAATGAGAAAATAGAGAATCTGCCATAAGGTGTAGGCAACCAATGGAACAACAAATAGCCACGTCCAGAGGTAGGACTTGTCTTCCACATACGGCCATGAAGCTCTTTGACTCGTGCTTCCATCTGGATGCATTGCTTCAAAGGTTACAGGATCCCACCACCGAATAGTGAAGTAAACAATCCCTGCCAATGACATCAACCAGCGGTAGGTATAAAGATAATTCAGAAGTATCAAAAGTGTACAGGGTTAAACAAAATTCAAATAAAGCTTCTAAATGTCTTCCCGTGTCTCCACTATGATGGCTTTGCCATGAAGGCACACTCTTAATATTGAATAAGAATTTAGAAAACCCTAAAGCAAAATGTAGCAACATACGACTCAGTTCAGTGTAAAATTACAGGCCTCTGCGATCATTCTGATTCACTGTCACAAGGTTCAAACTCCAAGGAAAACGATACAGAAATTCTTCCAAAAAATACCTTTCACGAAAATTTATTTATGTTTATTACTGGAATTTAAACAGTAGCAATAAAAAATGACCAAGGCAACTGTATCTCGAACTTGCTATCATAATATGGTACTGCAAATGCTCTTGCTTCCAATTATGAGTGACAACAAAAAAAAAAATCACGGATAATACTTCTATGCACTTGATCGCAACCTCGCAAAAATGATCCATTGAACAATAGTTATGCTTGATGACTAAATAAGGATGCTACCTACGACTACAAGGTCCACATAACTAGAAACACATTGCTTGTAGAATCTATCAAGTTAACACTATAATTCGACAGCCTCACCATACAAACTCACCAGGTAAAAGATGTATTAAGACGCTGACAATTTTATCAAGAGAGCTGAAGACCAGACTGCAACGCCATACAATTAATGCCCACGCCAGTGGTCCCTGCAACAATTTATCAGAATTTTAAGTACGAAAAATTCAACTACGCGAGAAAAGGATAACTATGAAAACAAGTCAATGATAATGCTACTTCAACTGAATAAAGCAGGTGTAACCCAGACCACTTATACACATTCATTGTTCATCCAATTCACTGAACCACTGATGAGATCAGCATTCACTATGGGTGTAAGAGCCCTTCACAGCCTGAGGTTTGTCTTAAATTCAGTTGAAATAGCATCACAATGAAGATAATACACGTATTTCAGTATGTGTACCTCTGCAAATGAGAAGCAAATCATGAATAGATTTTCATTTTTAGGATAAAAGATTAGCATAACCAGGGAAATGGTATTGGCGTAGTAGCAGAAATCATGCAAAAATCAACACAACAATAAGAGTATGAGACTCTATGCTTCTAAATATAACTAATTGTTAACTTTGCAAATCGAACATTTCTCTCTAGTGAAAAAAAAAATGTTTATTAAGTTTCCAAACTAAAGCCTCTTCTTCTACTCCCGCAAACCAAATAAATCTAAACATGAAACAAGCTGCTCGTCTAAATGCCATTTACAAGACAAAAGAAAACTCTATAACTACTGTTTTGTCTCTTCAATAGAAAAACTAAAAGCTAAACCCCTATAGCTAATGCCACAACAAGCACAAATCAAAATTTGAGAAAATTCAGTGCTCACCAGGAGGTTCAATGCATATAAGTTATTCAATTTGAGAAAATATGAATGGTGTTGTTTTTCTTGGTTATGCAATTTATACCTAAAAAGGTTCATTGCCAATGATCTGCCGTCCCAAGCGTTGTAGAATTGTAACATTCATATTGCATACAAGTTATTCCTATCCGTAAACCCTGCAAATGTTAGTACTACAAGCAATCAGAATTAAGAAACAACTAATTCAGATTTCAATTAGGGCAACAGCTGATTCCCACTTACGTGTAAACTGTGAATAACACAAATATATAAAGCATCCAACATACTAATAAAAAAAATTCACAATCTGGATAGCAGAAATAAACTGTGAAGAAAAACTCCACCTAATACAGCATGAGACCTAGATCAGGTCATGTAGTGAGCGACCGAGGAAATTCAGTTGCGCTGCATTTGCAGCGTCCAATGAATAAGATGGATTACAGTTAAAGTTCAAACTACGTAGAGTTACGGCGAAAAATTCAAACAGAAGCAACACCATGGAGTTTTCGAATGGTTTTATTGCATCTACTAGTAATTAGGTCTTACAAAACATGTGTTAATATATAAATTAACAAACTGTGAAATGATTCACTAATGTAAAAGTGTCTATGAGCTAAACTTGCCAGGTGTGTTACTTGTTACCAAACAATAGAAGAAGTACATCAGGCTGAATGTCCTAGAGAAGCGGATTCTGTCCAATATCTCGAAGCAGAGCCAGAACTGATATATTCTTACATGTGCATTTATGACAACATATGCATTTGTAACCTTTTGAGCAAGTATTATAGACATTGAAATTTGAAAATTTCTTCATGAAATAGTACCTCACAACCAGACTCCAAAGCAAGCTTAAAGAAACCAACTGATATTGAATGCTTCGCGGCAGACTCTGATATTTTAATTTGTAGGAGCCAGTACGAAGCTGAGGACAGCACATCGAACTTCCATCTGATGGCTGATTTGGAATTATCTGAAACTAGTGTCGCTTTCTTCATTCTAGTCTCAGATATTGGAGTTACTGCCGCAGTTGGTCTAGGAAGAAGGTTAGCAGAAGATTTGGCTGGAATGGAGAGCCTTCTAACTAGCTTGGTGGTAGACTTTTCCTTGCCAGAGAGGTCGAGAACACTCATACTTTTACTCACATTTGGACCTCCCCCTGAATTATGTACCAACAGACAATCAATTTGAGATCTTCGATGAAGAACAGAATTATTAAATTAGATTAAGGAAAAGTACACTTATCAAAAACAGTATATCCATAAGATGCTCATGCTCCTAAGCTAGTTATTTCTCTCAGAGTTACAAATTTAAAATCAAAGAACATGTCCACTAGACAAACTCATCAAAAACAGCAGACACAAGCGGTACTCATTGTGATTCAGACCAACCTAAATCAATTAGAATCAGATTTCAATTAGGGCAACAACTAATTCGGATTTCAATTAGAATTAAGAAGTGTGTTCCAAGTGAAATTTCGTTGATTTCTTCTTCAATTTCGAAGTTTAGTGAGCAATTTAGTTCCACACAACTGAAATCGAAAGAGGAATCAACTGAAGGAGTCTCGTTCAGTAACTTTACCAACTGATTCTCTTTCAGTAATTTTGCCCTTTCTCTCATTCTGAAGAATAAATTAAAAGAGGAATCAACTGAAGCTATCAGATAAATTGGGAATTGAACAAATCTCGCTGGAAAATTGCCTTTCACCGATGGTGGTGGTGGTTGTGAGAATAAATTTCGCAGATGGAGGTGATGGTGGCTATGATTAATGGTGTTTGAGAGTGTTGTTTCAGAAAATTTGAGAGAGGAGGAAGAAGAAGAAGGAATTGAGAAGAAACCGATGTTCACGGACAGTGTTGATGGTGGTAGTTTACAGCGAGGTGGAGGTGGGGTTTCTCTGGAGTTTTGGGACGAAGAAGAAAATATAACGAAGGAATTTACCTGATGCTCTTCACTAGTCCAAAATTTCACAAAATCCTTCCACTCCCTGTCGGTTAACGCATTGGGTTTATATGCAAGACACATTTCATTTGTATCGTGGAGAGTATAGCGATGTCATGGCCTGAATCGCAAAAACTTCCGCCTGAGCTTTTTGTACATATCGCCTCAACTTCTGCTCTATTTCTGCCGGTCTTAGTGTTAAGCTGCTGCAATGTTGCATCAGAAATAAGAATGGATTAAACTTTCGACATGTAAAAAGGATTAACTCCAAAACCTTGGTATACGAAACAACAAAAAATGGTAAGAAAATCAAGAGTTACTGACAGTTGTCCTTATCAACTGCAGCCTCCAATGATCAAGAACATGTGATTAAGTCCTAAGTAAATGTTGAATTATAAAACTGAATTCTCACCTGATTCTTATGATAATCATCCATATGCTTCGTATTTTTGGAGCAATTATTAAGACGTTTGGGACAGACACAACATTTCCACGATTTTCCTTTTTCAACCGAAGCCTCAACCTGACAACCCTTTGGGAATCTGTCAATGGAACAAAAATACAATCAAAACACTGGATTAATTAGAGACTGAGAGAAAAACACTTTAAAACAGCTCTGTTAGATTTTCCATTTCAGAAAAAAAACAAAACTGTAAAAATGTGGATAAATAATAAACTAATTAATTATCAAGTGTTCCCTTTTGTTATCCAACAATTTTAACATTACCTTGATACTGGTTTTAATAGAATCTGGAGCTTTGTCTAAAACCTCCCTGATTATCCAAGAATTGAGAGGTACCAATCCACGTTACAAACATTCTTTTGGTGGTATAAGATGATGGTTATCTAAAGGTCCATGGAAACTCACCCACCTTTCTTCAAAAACCCGGCAGTAAATAACCGAATCCAAAGAACACCAGATAGGCCACAACTCAGAGGACTCATGCCAAACTCTTTCATGAAAATCGGACACTATAATTCAATCATGAGTTGAAACCCCATTAATATGCAATAATCCTCTGAGGCAATCAATTTGGCTAGTGGCATACTTTGATGTTGGGATCCCAATGATAGTTGCCGAGAAGAACTCAATACTTGACTGTTATGAAGTTGATTTGAATGTTGTTGGACTTGATGATGACTTTGCATTTGTCGGGCACTTGAAACACTGTGTTCTGGCACCAGCGATCGTTGTACCCGATTATCGCCGAGCCCCATTAAGAGACCCCATCAGAGAATTAAGAAAATCATCATTCATACGTGACCTGCTTGGTAGTACAGGACGAATTCTTACGTGCCTCTGCCTAGTTATGGTGGAGAACACATTGGTTGCAATGGAGTGTTAAGAGTTCTTCATAATCTTCCTTGTGGTGGTTGGAAGTTTTCTTTTTGTTCTTGCTCTTCGATTTGTGACGACTGGTGGTGATTCATTGGTTGTTGCTGCCTGCACTTTGGATCCTTTCTTTGATCTTCCTAAACGCTGGGGTGGTTCGACCAAATACTCCAATGTATAACGCAGTTGAACACCGGAAAGTTGTCAGGTTTCTTTTGTAGTGGCTGGAGAGAGAAAAAACTATTTCAGTCGCTTCGTTTCATTTTACATGTATTTCACATGACTAGTGCTCATTTTCTTCTAGCATGTTTTAATTTTAAAAGGGCTAGAAAGAAGATGCACAAAAGGGTTCAAATTAGAATAGATTACTGGCTGAGCAATTCTCATAAGAGGGAGAGGGGCTCCAAAGTTATTTATACCTGAAGGCAATTAACCAAATCACAATAAATTTCCCATCCAAATTCAACATTCGCAGTTTATAATGTCAATTTTGTCCCCTCAATACTTTAAACCAAAATTTTTCTTTCAAATAGAGTATTCTACTGACATGAATTTTTTTCATTGTTTCATGGTGGTTACACATTTTCCTGAAATGCAGGGTATGCTCTAAAATTTTAAAATGCTCATAGTATGAATCCCTTGCTGGTGGATTGCAGTTTCATGAACACTGCCACCAAATCAACAAAAAAGCCCCAAAATATCACCAAATAGAAGTAGTATGTAGCAGAAAAATACCAGCTCTAATCAAAATATCACTACTCAGTGTTACAGTAATAAACGAAGATATAGAGCACATTAAGGATTTAGAGCATACCCTTGAATATTATGATTCTCACGCCTCTCAGAAATGTTTGAAGTATGCAGTTGACAAGGGCGGACAAAACGAAGTTCTGCTTGCATCACAGGATCGGCGGAGATTCGTTCCATATTGATACATCCTACTCAATTACGGCAGAAGGAATCATTAACTGGGATCTAGACTCACTCAACTACCGGCTGCCTGAATCTTCAACTCTCTCCTCCCTCTAGTGCTTTTCATTTTGGTATGTTAGGGTTAGGGCTTTCTGGTTGCACCCAATTTAATAATGGCTGGCTAAAATATCTACTATCTACACCGGTTGTTTTTTTATATTTACCATGTACAGGTGGTTAAGGGGCACCAAGTGGATAATGGGAGTACAAACCAAATGACCCACGGTTTGCAAATCTAAATGTTACGACACATAACCATCCGGGGTTAGCCCAGTTGGCCAGGATCCTGACTCTCAAATAGGAGGTCAGCGGTTCGAGTCTCCGCTCAAGTGTAATTTATATTATACTAACTTTAACAAGATCCAAGGTACAGCTTCACATTAAGGTTTCGGCATAACAAAGATTGGACTGTCTCAGGCATTCGTTTAGCTTGTGGTAATGATTCCACGGGTTCAAGAGGGCCGAGTTTGCTCAGTGTACATGGATAAGACAACCATTTACCATAATCTTCTTTCCGTGTTTCACAATATTAACGAGAAATTTACAATCACATGGAAAACAAAAAACAAGTGTTGCATTTTGTATCCACTGAGAATTACGGAGGCAGAAAAATGTTACAAATGAGCAAACTGTGGGTTAGAAAATCTGGGTCACCAAATTATATCTCCACCCTTTTAATAGCAGCAAGTAGGTCTGTCAATATTTGTCCGATATCCGGAATCCGTTTCCGAGTATTCGAGATCCTATAGGATTTTATCCGTTTTATCGGATATCGGATCGGATATTTCTTCCTTAACATATCGGAAACGGATTAGACCTCATCCGAAATGTTAATATCCGATAGTATAGGAACTTATTTGTAATTTATCCTAATTTCGAGTCTAGTATCGGATATTATCGAATAAATATCCGATAAGTGTCAATTATGAAAATGTTTTACAAGGGTTTTTAAGCTTTTTTGTTATAACCGAATATTTATCGGATATCCGACAGCTTAGCCTATCGGAATCGATATCTGATTTTGATAGCCTATAGGATATTATCGGATATCGAATATCCGGTAGTGCTTAATTGGGCCGACCGACGGAGTGCCCGAAGGGAGGGAGTCCATTTTATGACTACTTTTTTGTAAAATGAAACCTCACATAAAATTGCAATTTCATAAAAAGATTTTGGCAGTGTGCACTTCATAATACCAATTATTATAACTTCTCATGTATCCTATCTTTTGAGGGGTATAATTGAAAAACAAATTTTAATATAATATATCCAGAAATCCGTGCCGTGAAATTTTACAAATTTTATCCCGTTGAAAAGGTTATAAAAAAATCTACGAAATGAGTACAAACAACAATATCAAATTTAGAGTTTTTACGAAAAAATCGGAGGTATTTATCATTTTAGGCACAATTTTAGAAAAATATATGTATATCCATTATGCAAACCACCGCAAATGATACATGATACTTTATGTAGCCACATCCCATCCAAAAAAAGATGCATAACAATTTATGGAGCAACCACAAAGGATGCATAATAGTTTATTATAAAGTCGTATTTTGGTTCATGCATCCACTAATTCGGTTATTGAACCACTAAAGCGATGTATATGCCCCAAAACTAACATTCCAAAAAGAAAAAAAGAAAAAAAAAGTATAACACGTTATGTAATTAATGGTGTTTTGTTTTTCTTCTGTCGACTATCTCCACTGTGGCGGCGGTGTTCTGGTGTATGATTTATGTTGGAGTAGTATAAGGATTTTATTAGATTTTGTCTTAGACTTTAAAGGTTCATTTGATTTTGATTTAATTGTAAAAATTTCCTTTTTATATTTTCGGTTTCTTTTTTCTTTTTTCATTGTCCCTTTCCCTAGTATTGTTTTAGGAAAAGATATATCAATGGTTGTGGTTGTTTACATCATTATTGTATCATTAATTTCACATAATAGATATTTTACTAATCTCTCATTATAAATGAAATATATTTTCGTTAAATAAATAATAAATTTTTTAATAATCATTATGGATGATCGGGGTGGTCTTTGTAAGTGGTGGTGCATGGAGACGGTGACGATATTATTGGTGGTGGAAAAGGTAGTGGTGATGAGTGGTTCTGGTGATGGTAGTGCAGGTGCTCAGTGTGTTAATGACAATAATGTTTATTTTATGTCGTTAAGACATGAGTAACATTTATTATGGAAGTTTTGGTTGATTTTCTAAATGTTAAAATAAGATGATTATTAATACAAAAGAAACAATTATACAGGCTAATCAAATTTTTCCGGAAAAAAAACCCTGAAAAACCCAGCGATGATAGGGATAGTAAAGGTTTTCAGTTGGTCTCACTACATGTTTCGCCCGGTAATTTTTTGGCGAAAAATATTTAGGTCAACCTAGCAATTCTCAGAAAGAAAACATAATAATTAAAAAACATAGAGAATAATTGTCATTTTATATAGAACCAACAAAAAAAAATGTCAAAGATTAAAATTGACATAATGTTTTTATTTACTGAGGAGGACGTGCCGTTACGACATGGGTGAAATTCTAGTATATATATATATATATATGAGAGTAGAGGGAGATAGACATTGGTTAAAAGTAGTATTCAGATAAGATTCTTTGTCGCGTGTCTATGAGTTCTTTTCCCATAGCGGCATAACGAATTTGCCAGGCCTCCTGGGATGTCACGCTGAAAAATTCGATAATATGCATAGGAACTTGTCTGATGAAGGGATAGGCAATGGGGTTAGCAAAGATGTTTGAGTGAATGTGCTCGATAGTCAATTTAGATATAATAAGCCGAGAGTATAGGTTTTCCCTAATTCCTACCCCTATTTTTCCTATTTCCCATCCCCTTCACAATTTCAAAAATCAATTTACTTTCGATTATTGTTTTTCCTATGTACCATCCATCAAAGTCAAATTGATTCTAACTATGACTGTTACCATTTTTATTTGTCTTCTTCTTCATTAATCTCTTTTTATTATTAAAAAAAAAACAATCATAAGTTATTAACCCTAGGTTAGATTTATATTATTATACTACACATGTATGAATTAATCGGTGATTATCCATTAAAAATTATCATGGAAGATTCCATTGTTGAAATTTTAGGGTAAAATACATAACCCTAATTCAATCGTATATCTAACAAGAATACATTAATTCTATTGAAAACCCATTTGTGAACAAGGTTTAGTGGTTAATAATTAACTTAATTAATCCATTTATAAACTATCCCACCATCCTACTGTTATATCAGCGGACTATGATGATGATGATCTATATATGAATATATATTTTTTCAATTGTTTAATTACTAGACACCTAGTAATAAAATTCTATTACAAAATTCAATTTTCTAATTCGATTGTCAATCATAAAGGACCACAGAATTTTCCTAGATTCATGCATAAGCTACTTTGAACAGTTGGTGATTTTATTGTTCTCCCCACGGTGATGCATATTGTATCCTTTTCTTTATTATTAACTTATGAAGAATTGATGATGAGTTATGCAGATGGAGTAGAAGAGGTAATGGCGGATGGTGGAGATGGAGATGAACATGAATTGTTCTTACCTTTTTTTTCCCTTCAGTTATAGGGTTAGGAGGGTATATTGTTGGGTGCAATTAAAAAGTCAAAGATAGTATTTAGGCCAAATGTAAATTTGTATGGATTGTACTTAGGTTAATTGGGGATAGGAATTAAGAGGGGTGGAAAATAGGAAAAATGGGGATGGGAAATAGGGAAAAATGGGGATAGTCAATTTAGATATAATAAGCCGAGAGTATATGGAGAGACATTAGAATGAATGAGCCTGATAGTTAGTTTTGAAATAATATGCCGGTTGTATTTGTTGAATTAGTTACTCAAAGTTTCATGGTACATTTTTTTTAAGATGAAGTTATTTGTATTTTATGCATTAGATTTTACTAATGGTGCACAACAATAGCTGTCCATTCACTGGGAATCAAATTTCATGATAATTTCTACAAGCAGAAGAACAAAAAGCCATTGGATACATATCTCAAAGTTATTTTTCGACTTTCTGGCTGTCTAAAAGCCAGAAATTACTTTGGGTATTGAATTTCAAAATAATTTCTAAAAGCGAATGAGTTAGCTTTTCATAAAGCAAAATATTTCTCCTTCCGACTTCTGCGTATGGTATCCGAACATACTACTTCTGATAGTGTGAAGCAAAAAAGATTTTTTTTTTTTTGGGCTGTTTGGTAACCATTATTTTAATGGATTATCAGCCCATAATCCATTATGCATATTATAATGGATTTTATATACGTTTGGTAACTTTAGGTGAATTGGGGGAAGACACTATTGCCTTTTTGAATAGATTAAGAAACTGTCTTATGAGTCACGATGCAAATTATAAGATAGGTGGTGCTCTTTTTCATAGAATTGGAATTGCTATTCAAAAAGGTGTTGGCGCCCAGCTTGTGGCTAGGCTTCCCACCTCCGATGTGTAACTCTACAATTTATTTAATTATTCATATAATGTGATTATAATAATTATTTATTTTAATCATAATTGAAAAAACCCATTATTTCCATAAATAAGAAAAAATTGTTTTAAAAATTTATTATAATCAGTTATTTTTTCTAGCAAACTCAAATTGAATTTTTTCTTCTTATTTTCTCTAAATTATCAAGAGAGAGGCAAAAAAAACAACATAAGACTAAAAAAAATCCCAGATCATTGTTCTTTCTTTTCCTTTTCGAGATCATCCTAAGATAATCAATTATTTGAAAAAAAATATTTAGAAAAATTTATTTTTAAAATGATTATACCAAAATCATTTAACCATTTATGATCATAAATAGATAATCATAAATTTTACTAAACAAGGTATTTAACTTTTAAAAAATTACTTATGCTTCCGGTTGTCAAAGGCGCTATAAAACTTAGGGGCAAGCTACGCACCCTAAAATGCCTTGAATGCAAGGCACCTGAAATCAATCTATAATCAAGTCAAAGTCAAACAACCAATGAAAATCCTAGAAGACGAAGAAGTGTCATACACACAACACAAGTCTTTTGGAAAGAATATCATACATTATCTCTGTCTCTCTAGACTTTTCGGATCTCCTCTTTTGCAGAAACCTTCCACATAACACCAGGAGACTGAGATTATTATATTATCACGCCATGAACACACCATCTCCACCTTTAATATCTATTCTGCAGCAACAATTCCAATAAACGTGATAACCCTAGAATACAGACATTTTCCTGAAGATCGTCCGGTGAATTTTACTTTCTTAAGCTCCTACTGTCACAATTTCCATGCCTTGGGTAAGTTCCTTCACGTTATTTCTTCAGTAAGTTTTAGATTTACAGAAATATGGAGGAAAATTTTCTCAAAATTTAGATTTCTGAGATTAAAGAATGGATGAATCTAGTGAAATTAGAAGCCCCAAGATTGAATTACATTGTTTGGTTAATACTGAAGAAGAAGAAGAAAATGAAGAAGAGGAAAAGGTGTTAGTGGAATTAGAGAGAAATGGAGGAAACCAAACTCCGACTCCACGAAGAAGAAAGAGTTTTTGTCCGGATCATGAGTTTCATTCATTGAATGCATTGGAAATTTTACAAGAAACAATACGGATTCTCAGATACAATTCGTCTGGATTTCTGATAATTGCAGCTTTACTAATATGTCCTGTTTGTGCTGTTGTGTTATCTAATGTCTTTGTTGATCAATCAGTTATGAAGAGATTAACCATAAGGCTTCTATTGGTTGCAAGATCAAGTGGGATTCCGCTAAGGCCATTAGTTAAAGTATCTTGTCAACGTGTAGCCGAAATGACACTTTCTGCTATCTTTTGTTTCCCAATGTACATCACATTGTCACTGTTATCCAAAGCAGCAATTGTTTACTGTGTAGATGCTACTTATCTCAGGAGGAAATTTGATTTGTTCAACTTCTTTTCGATTATTCTCAAGATTTGGAAGCGTCTTGTGATAACATATATGTGGGTGTGTATGGTGGTTGCTGGTGTTTTAGCTTTGTTTCTACTTCTGCTTGTGGCTGTTTGCAATGTGTTCACTATTTTCGGGTGCCCGTCTCATTTGATTATCTATCCTGCACTAGGGGTTGGATTGGTTTTCTCGGTTATGTTTGCAAATGCGATTATTATATGCAATCTCGCCATTGTGATATCGGTTCTGGAGGTTGTGTCAGGTCCAGAAGCTTTGTTAAGGTCTGGGGTTTTAATTCGAGGACAAACTCAAGTGGGTCTTCTGATATTTCTTGGATCAACAATAGGGATGGCATTTGTTGAGGGTTTGTTTGAGCATAGAGTTAAGACATTGAGTTATGGAGATGGGTCTTCTAGGATATGGGAAGGTCCTCTATTGGTGATTATGTATTCGTTCGTTGTGCTTATCGATTCTATGATGAGTGCAGTTTTCTATTTCACTTGTAGATTATCTAATATAGACACTTCAGAAGAAGATGGACATACATTGGTAGAAGCTGCAGCCAGTTCACCGGTATCATTGAGTGTTCAGTAACAATATCTTTTATACAAAACAGACATTACAGAATTATATGGCAGGTTGGACATATATAGAGGGATCTCATTTGGTTCTTCAACTGTTCTTTGATGCTAGCTTGTTGAGTTCTTTGTTCATACTTCTACAAGCTCAAAGGGTTGAAAGAAATGACTGGGAAGAAGCTGCGTCGTTCACAGCCATGTTGAATTAATCATATTCAATTGGAGAAACTTCGGACATCGTGGTTCATATATATCAGGTTCATTATATGGTCTTATTAGAAAGTTAATAGGAACTGTTCAGAAAGTGGTTCTTCATTTTTTTTTTTTACATTTATTTTCATTTATTTTCCTGTATACAGGAATTTCATAGTAGTCATGTATCGAAAATTTTGGAAATAACAGAACAACGTTAACCTGTCAAACGTATAAGATGGACTGAATGATTCTTCTTTTTCTGCTATAACATAATATTGGAATTCTATCGGCTATGCTTGTGTATAACTGTTCGATATTCATAAAGTTATTTACTATTACAGTAAGCCTCATGTTGTATAAGTTTTACTATGCGTGTTACACATAATTGTTTGAGATTCCTAATGTATTTTACTGTGTAACCTGCAATATGCTGTTTGGTAATGCAAGATCATCTGTGCTGCTACAAACAGATGCCAGCTTCTTAAAATGGAAAGGTACATTTTGTTTTGTTATCAATCCTCCATAACTAACAGTAGCTGCACCTATTTGGTGACTATTTTCAAGGATCAAATAAATTGCAGTCTATCATTTGGGCACAAGGATATGAATGGGCGGGCTACAACTCCGTTCTGTCTTTTATCAGTTAGAATTATATGGCATCTTTTGGCTAACATTTTAGTTGATAAATGGTGGCTCATGTTTACGGATCGTTGGGTAACTGTTTTCTCAATCTTCATCTCAGTATTGTGTATTCTGTGATCAACTTAACCTGTAGTTAAGAATTTGTTGAATTGAGTTCTGTAGTCAAGCTGGAAAACAACATTTTAAGCTCTGGTCACCTTCTTGTTACCTTTTGTGTCTTTATTGAGTTCCATCCTGTGAATGATGTATGCAGGTACTTTGTTGGCATGACCACTGATGAAAGGATCTCATCCTTGATTATTTGCTGGAAATCATCTTTTGGAGGCCTCAGAGGGACTGAAGAAAAGGTACTACCTTTAACTTGTAAGATTTGTTGTTAAATCAAATGTCTTTTCAACTCTGATAAAAACTATCTAACTATGAAGTTACACACCGTACTGGCAATAAGAACTTTATGTCTTTGTTCATCTTAGTAATAAACAAGCCTGCTACACAGATAGGTGGTTCGGTGGACAAGAGCCCGCTACTTCCAATAGCCTAATTACTAAGACTGATAGTGAACTCCAAACTTAGTTATCTCAGACTCGGATCGAGGAAAAGTGGAATTCCTTACAATGGCAAGCACACTTGGAGCTTTGCAATGGACACTCACAAGGAATATAAATTTTTACCGTTAATTTCACTTATAAAAAGCTTATTGAAGCTCATTGTTAGTTACTCGAGACCGATCAAAAGTCTGGCTTAGGTTATGGACATCAGAAACTTCCTCGTGAAATACTAAATTCTCACGGAACAACTGACGAATCGTTTTTGTTGTTGTTGGGGGAGGCAAATGTTAGCGATGGAACCTTGGATGATTTGGAAGGAGCAGCATTTTCAGCTATCTCTATGAGATGTACTAAGTTGGTTTTAAAATTCAGTAACATCAACACAGCCATCTTATGGACTAGGCTAGCTAGGCTATTGCCTAGGGCCTAATTAGTTGAGGCCCAAATTTTTTAATTTTTTGTTTTTGTTATTATTTGATCATGTAAGTAGTGTTGAAGTTCTACCATTATTTTTGTTGATAGTCATACTTTACTGTTAAGTCCATTTGTTATGTAACTAGTGCGTACACTTTTATATAAGAAATTAGAATTCGTTGCATTGAGCAATTCTCTTAAAATAAATTTAAATATCCTCCATCCCAGATCCAGTAAGTCCCATTTAAAACATGTTGAATACCATTGACAGAAGATCATATGTTAACAAAGTCCCACTATGATCAGAAGCATAATATAATATAAACTAAAAAGAAATAATGCGTGAGTACGTTACCCTCACATCCATGGGGTCATCAATTGTATATTGTCTTAAAAAGCGCGTATTTATATACATTTCTTAAAGATGGTTTCAAAGAATATCATTGGCATGCAGTGCATTGTATGATGCTGGATAGGTTGCATTACGTATTATTTTGATCACATGCCACAAACACCACTGTGTCTTGATCACTCTGGTGATGGTGATGAAATTGACTAGGTTTTGTGAGTCAAATTTTTATCTCTTGTATGTTGTTATTCTAACCACCATAAGCATGCTCCATGTATCACCACTAAAATAGTGGTTACTCCCAGAGGTTGTGACATTGCTACGATCGTGGTAGTTGAGCAATTCCTGCAGAAAATTATCACGATTAGTTTGATATTACGATTAATAGAAAAAAAGTATACACAACAAAAATTACCAAAATTAGAAAAGACCAAAATGTCAAGTATCAGTGATTTGAAATCAAGATCTATTTCTCGTAACTGAACAAAGATTATTGAACTTGGTCACCATCCATATAGATCAAAAATACTTTGTGCATCAAAGCAATTACGAGGAACTAGAAAAATACAGGTTTTGTGTTTATTTGATTTATTTTCAATAACTTTATGCTATTAGAGAGTTTTTAGCAAATAATTATTAATCCATCAAGAATTGGATAAATCGGTTATTTTAATTGAGATTTAGGGCTTGTTTTTTATGTGGAGACCATCATACTCGAGGGTTGCACCAGGAAAATGCATATCCATTTACCTTTGCAAGCATGCTTCGCAAGCATGTTGCCTTAAGTGTATCACTGGCTTCTGAGTACCGTCAAGGCATAATGCATGCCTTGGACTTGTGCATGGACCATTGCAAAACTTATTTCCGCTTCCTTACTTCGTTTTGGCATTGAGAAGAAAGCATGCACTGGTCTTTCTCGAGCCAAGGGTTTATCATTCAGGCTCATGAGCATCCAAGGAATGTTACCACCCCATCAAACATGGCAACAATCATCGCTTGCACCGCAATACTTAGCCAGATGATACGAGTTACCAAAATATCGCAATCACATCCCCAGTTAGATGATACGAGCGACAAAAATGTTGGACCATTAATGCTGCAACTAATTGCGGATGCATACATACCTTACGAAGAAGCAACTAAAGCAACTAAAGATGCACATACCATAATTCATAAGTCTTAGGGACAAGCAACTAAAGCCAACTCGTATTGCAAGGCCAAAAGCCAAGCATAGCCAAGTCCGCTTTGGTCAAATGATCTTTTGCAGATGATAAGCAAGAATTTGCATTGGCCTTCCTTTATTTTGCACCGTGGTGGTGCAGCCTTAGTTTCTCAACACTGCAACAATGATGCCTAAGCATATAGAAGCTCTCTCGAGTAAGTAACGCGCCATAATGATGCTTACACATCATATAGGCTTTATTGGTCGGTTGTCAGCCGGTCAAATATAATTTCACTTTCTTACTTCCTAAAATAAAAATAGTATGCGATAAGAAAGAGTTCGTATCCATAGAGAGGCTTTTGTTGTTATAAAAAATTTCAGTTTCTTAGTAACCAAGGGGGGGGGGGGTTTGATTTATCAAAGCAATAAAAATGAATTGAATGCAAAGTAATAATAAAAATAATCAATAAGGAGAAAGTATTGGTCACGGGATAGTTTCATTCAAAAACTCGAATTATCAACAATGACTAGAATTGAAAATTTAATCTCTCATTTACTAAAAGTCCTAGGATACCTTGATCGCAAGAGTATCCCGCTAATTCCCTGATTTCATCACAACCACATTAAAAGATGCATATGTGAATTCTTCCTAGAAAGCAACCTAAAGTGTAAAAGCACAATTAGATTTAACTCCCTAAAAGCAATGAGTTCTATGGAATAAGACTAATCAAGGCAACCAAAATGTGTAAAAGCACTAATTCGATTTAACCCAAGTTATGATTCATATGTGACTAGTAGGATATATCACTACAAGCATTACCCACATTTATACTACTTAGAATCAGGGATAAACAACGTTTTCGTATTGAAAACCCTAATATAGCTCTAGATATGAAAGCAAATCGGATTGATTCCGGACTCAACCAAATAAACAATCAAATCATAAAACAAAATAAACCATGAATCATAAACAATAAAGTATTGAGACAAAACTACATCATTGAATCAAATATCATTTGTGAAATCCACTTTATCCCATAACCAATAATATGAAGTTTAGCTACTCATAGTTTTTGGATTCAACATAATTATTATCAAAAATAAAATGAAGAACATGAAAAATAAACGAAAGCAAACCCTAGTAGAATCGCCATCCTCCCAACTCCAGTAGAATAATAAGTGATGTCCAAAGTTCTCGAAAACTTTTCCTTTTGTAGCCTTTTTCTCCAACTTCTAAAATTAGGTTTAGTCTTCAAGGCCCAAAGTCCAATAGATCCAATAATCCCATATGTAAGGAATAACCCATGTAAAAATATGTCCCAAAAACTGCTCGCCGGAAAACTGGTGCAACGGCCAGAAGTTGGCTGGAATCCGGCACCGAAAAAATCTCAGGTGACTGGCAAAGTCCACCCGGCCACCTGAGTCAACTAGGTAAAAGCCATTGAATCAAATGGTAGTCATTCAACTGACTTGGCTAATTTGAATTAAGTTTTCTTGGTATAACCCATTGCACAGGCCCGAGCTGTTGCACAATGATTGTGCTTCACAGCCATGATGGCCATGCCAGTGCAATTCATGCCATCTCTCAACTTCAATTTCAGTGCAATTCATGCCTGCACTGTTTACAACCAACTCCAAAGCTAGCCCAACCCTTTACAACAACCATTATCCATCTCAACTGCAGTCACAAATACCACCTCCAATACAACCCATGGAAACAACACTTGCAACTGCCACCTGTTCCATCTCTGCCATTTAGTTCCTTACAACTTCACATCTCTACTGCCCAACACAACTTCATCTTCTATTGCTTCACAGCTACAGACCATCACCAACTCCATCATCACCTGCTAAATCTGAGCTACAACCTCAACTGCAACTCTGCAGAGCCAACACATGTAATCACCATGTGTCTCCACTGTTGAACTGAACTATACATTGTAGTGACATCCAACTGCTCTTTTACAGCGCCTGCAATTCCTACACCAACTCCACCACCATATTCACTAGGACCTAATCATTCATCTAACATTCAGTTCACCCCCTTCTATGATTCTTCCATTCACTGCTCCAACAACATCCAGAAAACTACATTTCATGACCATTTGCTCACTATACTTAGAACCCACTGTACCAATTCTCCACATCTACCATTCTTCATCTGGATTTTCTGCACAGACCTCCTTTACAAGCTCATACCAAAACTGCTCTCCATGTATTGTCTTGCCTAACCATTGCATTAACAGCTCACCATTATCTCATCCTTCACCAACAAATAACAATTGCAGACTTGAGCCATTCTTGACTGCAACAAGTCTTCACTGTCACAGCCCTGAATTACTAGCAACCAAGACCCAGTTCCTCTACCTTCATGCCAACTGCAACTGCTTCGAACCCATTGTAAACATTCCACGCTGCATCTGTAAATGAGCCACCAACTCTGTCCAACCAACACCTGCAATATCATTGTCTTCCTTGAAACATAGCTACAAAGTACATCCAATCACATTTGCATAAGTCCATGCTTCTATCAACATCACCTCAGTCCCATTTTTTATTACAAACCAACTCACTAGCATCACAACAGTACCAACAACCTCAGTTCAATCTCTTGAGTTCAAGAGCATACCCAAACCATAGTTCCAGATTTGAACCAAAACCACCATCATCTACCACCAACATCATCTGATCTGCACATTCATTTTATTACAGAAACTAACAAATTCAACACCTGCAATTGCCTGTGTACATCAACAACACTGATCTATTCCTCCCTGTTAATTGAAATCACTAGCAGTTTCTCAAAATTCCAACTGTAGAACCCATCTTCCTATAATCCTTTAATCACTAGAATTGAACCATCGACTCAATCAACATAGCAGAGACAACTCTATTTCTTAGTATTCTCCATCGATTATGTAGTTCAATAACAACTGCAACAACAAATCACCTTATTCTTCCCTGTAACCTCACACATCATACCCTCACCATTACACAACACCA
Organism: Papaver bracteatum; assembly: GCA_023529315.1. Taxonomy (NCBI): domain Eukaryota; kingdom Viridiplantae; phylum Streptophyta; class Magnoliopsida; order Ranunculales; family Papaveraceae; genus Papaver; species Papaver bracteatum. The sequence goes on from JAJJWX010004169.1 coordinate 53,821, forward strand.
GAATTATTCTCCCTTTTGAATCACCACCATCTTCAACTTCTCAATCTCATATTCAAACACACATTGAGAAACCCTAACCTAAAACCATCAACAAACTCCTCCTTCTTCTCTGTTCAAAACCCACTTTCTTCTCTGTAATTTCCTCTTCATCCTCTACCTGAGTTACTTTCTTGACCTCACTATTAAACCCAAATTCGATCTGATTTAAAATCTTCAATCGTACTTCGTTCTCTGCTTCAGAAATCAAACCCATGGCATGAACACAAGAACAAACCCTAGATCCGAATCTCAGAAGTCATCATAGGAATGAACCCATCTTCTTAAATTACTCAAATTATAGACTAATCATCACCATCTGCAACCACGCTCGAAACCCCTCTCAATTTTGTCACCAATTCTCGAATTCATGATTTTTGCATCTCAGGTATACAATAGCCACACCATTTCATCTTTTTGAACCTCAGGTGGAGTAAAAGAGAGCTAATGATAAGAAGAAATAAATCTTCTCTGAAATTTAGGTTTTGTGTAGGAATAGGGAGAGTGATACAGCCACCCATGTAGTACTGGATATGGGCCAACTGAAATGGCACCCCTTTACATGTACTTTGCGCGATTCGGGAAACCCGACAAGCATAATCAATGATTTTGCTCATAACTTTTTCATGCGAAGTCAGAACAACCTCATTCTTTCGCAACCTAGCCGGCTCCAAATATATTCCGCTCGCCAATTAATCTCTTCGCTATTTTCGCTCCAAATGGATAATTTCACCTTCTTTTGCTCCAAAGGACTCCATTCCACTTAATCAACTCAAATTCACACATAAGATACATATTTCACAAAATAAATAGCAAAGAAACCATAAATACTAGATATAAAATTAGGTGTTTTACAACACCTATCATTTATCGGCTAAGCTTTGAATCTTACTATTGCATCTACGGTATATGTACCTTCAACCAACTATCCGTCCCTATATATGTCTTATTGACATTTTTACAACTAAAAATTGGGGACTAGTTGACATGCTTGTTTCACTATTCATGGTCGTTTTTCCATGCATCCCGAGTAATGCGCCATAGTGGTGCAAAATCCAGTTTTGGCCCGAAAGACAAATTGAATGATGCGTTATCATGGTGCAACAATGCTCTCGGCCAGTCACCATTTGAAGTAATCCTCCATGATGGTGCAACCACTGACGTGATGCACCATGATAATGCGATATTAGCTCTTGGCCAATGTAACCTGCGTAATGTACCATGATGTTGAGATATTGGCCCTTGGCAAATATTCCTCTTAGTACGCAACATTGTCTTGAGATGACGCTTCATCTCATTCAAATGACGTATCTTTGAGCATGCACCATGCTAAAAGTGAGAGTATTACAGAAAGTACAAAAACTGTTGAAAGAAGTTTTTGGACGTTTGTACCTTTAGATTTACGAACCTAAGATTTTAAGTTAAGAAACTTAATTAGAAAAGTATATCAGTATAATATTTTCTAATCAAGGTTCACAAACTCAAAAGCTAGGTTTGCGAACTTAAGTAAGTTTGGGTTCATGAATCTTTCTCTCCCCACTAGGTTCCCGAACTCAAAATATAGGTTCGCTAACTCAAACCAAGTCGAGTTCAGGAATATTTTTTTTTCTTCAAGCTTTAAGAACTTAAAACATAGGTTCACAATCTTATATGTATAAATTTTTTTACTTCAAATAAATTTCTTAAATAGGTTTGTGAACCTATACTTTCGAACCCATCAGAGAATATTTACTTGATATTAGTTTCGAAAAAGCAACAAACGTGAACTTGACATCGAAACTTCACTAAATTTCAACCGAACATCTAGTCTATGACAAGAACCATATCTGTAATTTGATTATTTACTAAAGTCATTGATTTTGCTACGATAGATAGATAGAATAGAAAACAGTCTGAAAGAAAAATCAATCTTTTTTACTAACCTTTGATAAAATTCTCCATTTAATCTTCAATCATTAATTTTCTAGTGTAACTTGAAAGAACCTAAGAGTTTACTACCTAATCTAATCTAGACCGAAGCTAACTTTAGTAGGTTATAAATCGAGAAATAATTTTGGCATCTAACTTTGACAACATACTTTCTATATCAATGGTTGGAGGTTCAACCGAGCATTCTCTCTAACAATATCTCTTTTTTTTTCAATATTAGTGACAAAACTTTTGAAATACTTATGAACTTTTACAAATTTGACTTTCAATATTAATTCCACGATGCTTTCTTGATTTCTTGAAACTTTAAGTTTTATTTTTCTACGGTTCTTCATGTGTTCGTTGGGCATAAGTAATTGAAGACTCGATAGTGATAGGTAATTTTTTTTAATATTCTTACCCTTCAGAATTTGCATGGATGACTTTCATTTTGCGTATAGTTGTTATTCCAATGAGTAATATCGTTTTTCACTTTTAAGCACAATATAATTTTTCAAACATATAGTGGTACTAGTTCTTACTTTGATATATACTCCTCCTTATCCTTTACATGTCAATTTTTTTTAGATAGGACGATGAGCACAAATATTAATTAACTCCCCCTTAAGATAATGTTTCGAAAAGCCGTATGTCACTTATTTTTTCTTACCCTCTTTGTCACAAAGTTTACAAAGGTGATGAGAATTGGGTTCCACATGATTAAGCCATTAAGAGAATAATTGACACTAAGAATTCTATCATATCGTCAATGATGATTCCACTAAGTTTCATAAATTAGTTTCTTTCTCCTTAAAGAGATTAAAAGTACTTTTCTCTCCTAAATTCCATAAACACACTCCCCCAAACATATATTAATTAAGCACTAGTTCAATTAAGAACTCACCTCCATTCGATGTCAATTTCAAAATAGAACAACAAATGCGATCTTTTTACTAGAAAAATAATTTTCTCGGATTTTAACAAATATGACAAGAATATATGAGACAATGATCAATCGTCAAAAGTATTCATCTTTAGTTATTCAAGGAAGAACATGAAAGTTATAAGCATAACTTTTGAAGATTATCATGAGATCGGCCACCATGAAAAAAAAAATGATTGAATATAAATATCACGGAAAACAATATATAAAATATCTATTCATGAAGATCAATTATTGCAATTATCTTCAATGGACAATTTAACTAAATAACTCCCATAGACGATAATATAAAGAAGTAGCTACTGTTGAAAATTTATTTTTATATGAATATTAATTGCAAAAAAATAATTAAAAAAGAAAAGAAGACGGTAGTCGATAATGCCTTCAATTATCTTCATTAATGTATTTACTATAGACGTTACTACTAATTAAATTGTCTAAACATTTCTCACGTATTAAAAACACAATTTATGATAAAATCTTATTACATATAAATTTTCTAGTCAATACGATTCTTTTTAGTTTCGTTTGAATATTTTTTTCGCATATATATTATTATGGATTTTTTGGTAAATATTCTTAAAAAATTATTTTCTCTAATTTCAAGTAATCCATATAAAAACAAATATCAATTTGAAATGTTGTTTATTTTCTCTAAATCCCAGGAAACGAAGATCATAAATATTTTTTGTATTATATATAGATAAATATTCATAGGAGTGTAGAATTTGAATGGTGGTTCGTAATAAATCTTACATATCCTTACATTTAGTGATATGTATTATATAATAATAATATGAGTAAAAATATGGTTTAAAAGTGGAGTGGTGTGTGCAAACAATAATCGTTAGTTTCATATAGGTATGACCATTAAATTTCTTTTAGAAAATTATAATATATTGGTGCACCAAAAAGGCCCAAATTTAGAGGCACGTCTAGAGCCTCCAGAAAGTGTGAGACGGCCCGGAACATCAACTTGACACTTGGGAAGCCTGGAACAAAGATTATTTACAAATTCCTATGGAACCATAATATATTGAAAAGTTGAACCTCCTCAAATTGATTTGATTAAATCATCAACTTTATATAATACAATACTAACATGTACCATCTTAGTCGACAATCGATCATTTACTCCAGACTACTTTATCTTCGATGCTTGTTATTGTGGATGCTTCCTTTCATAAATCTTATTTTCTAGCTGGCATTGCTATGTTACCTCGAGATTCTACAGGACACTATATATGTGGCATAAAACGCGTGGTTCATGACCATCATGCTGAAACTTGGTCTCATTTTGAAGCCATGTAATGGGCACACAACCAAGTTCTCTTCGAGTCTGACTGATAATAGGTGTATCCTTTTGTTCTTAAATAATCAAGTCCCTCTTCCTTTTTGCAAAGTTCCTCTCTTTTATATATGTTCATTTTTGTAAGATACATCTCCAATGGAAGTGTGTTTTTGTCCTTTTAACAAGGCAGCTGAGAGTGTTGCTACATGAGGGAAAAAGTTTTTATGGAACAAAAACTTTCAAAATTATTTAGTTTAATTTCTTCTGATAGGTTTTACCTATATTACACCAAACTTAATAGCGAGTTCGGATGCACATCCAGAGGTAACTTTTTTTGACTTGTAGAAGTCAAGAGCAAGAATAAGTCGTTTATGTATAGAATTTCAAAACGACCTCTAAAAGCAAAAAAAAATTAACTTTTTGTGAATCAAAATAATTTTACTTATAATTTTTGTTTTTAACTTCTGCTTTTGATACTTAAACGTACAATTAGCTAATCTAGCTTCTAATGCATAATTTAAGCAACACTTTTTCCATACCTCACGACATAAGATAAAAACCATATATTGCTTGAATAGGTACTTGTAGTTCATATTAACTAAATTGTTTAAAACCAAACCGAACTGCTAACATTATTTTTTATTTCATGTTAAAAAATACCAATGATCTAGCTAAATTGAAATATGTAAATCAAATCCATCATCCTCGTTGTTTCCCAACTCATTCTCGAATAGTCCTTCTTTCTCCCATTCTTTCAAGATCTGAGCTTGCCTGTTTTCTAATGCATCACACAACATCAGTTGAAGTTTGTTAAGATCAGTATCCAGAATTCTCTCATAATATTTTCGTTTTTCTACTTTTCCTTCAAATCTTGAGCTCTTTGTTTCAACTCCAAATCCTTCTTAAGCATTTTATCCCGCAATTTCATTTTTTGCCCGTTCAAAGTATTTTGTTTTTCAAGACTCCCTTGAAAACTAGTAAACATACTTAACATGGTCTTTTGATCATTCAATATATCTTTACTTTTCTTTCTCAATGGGCCTCGCAGAACACCATCGCAGTCTTCGTCTTCATTTTTACTTGGAAGAACACCCACACTAGTACAAATGTTTCCAACTGCTGATTGAGTTCCATTTGATTTATCATTAGTTACCTTGTGTTTCTTTGAGGATCTAGTCATCGTTAGTTGTTGTGAGCACCATTTTGGATTTTCCTTCAGGATTTCCCAAAAATTTTCAAATTTAAATGCTGATCCCGAATCATCCATTTCTTAGTAAACTGTCCTTGCTTCTTTTCTCTACATGGTATCAACAAAAGCAAATTATTGTATGTTATTGTATGGATATAAGAATGAATTGATAGTGCGTTATTATATTAGTGATCAGTGAATAATGCATATTTCTTGGCTATTTTGTTGTCTTTTGTCACATTTCAAATGCTTTAATATCTTATTTTAAATCAAAGTATGCATTTTGCGTGTCCGGTATCAATAATCCCTTTTGTTGTAAATTTTGATAATCCGTGTTTATGTTTGTAGGAGAATGAGTAGTATGGTCGATGGATAAAGATGCTGCAAAGACTGGAAATATTGGCAGTGAGTGGAAGCGTTTTCAATTGTGTTGTTGGGATAATATAAGGTACGATGATGACAACTTAATGGGCCTAACTTCAAGTATCATATGCTACATATGTTTTGGAAAAGAAAGAAACCAAGTCCAAGTTTCACTCTAAAATACTAAAAACATGGTATTCATGTTTGACACCTAAACCGACCACCTATGACCCCCTTTCTTTTAATCTGTCAAACCATTTATCTATCATACCCGACACCACCTCCCTGAGAAACATCACCATCCATATCCTCTCCATTTTTCTCTGTTGAAACCATGCCATATTTCTATCTTTCCCTAATCAATCAGTTGACCAATTCATACTCTTATTGTTATACCCATTTTAACCTAACCCTAGGCTATCAATTGTACAATAATAGAAGGCTGATTGGTTTTCAAGGCGACAGAATTGACAAGCAAATGGTCTGAATTTCATCTCTGTAACACCAACAAAGTCAGGCAGCGTTGAAAAGTGACTGTGGTGGACATAGGCAACATGGGTTGTCAGTCAAGGTCTGAATTTCTAGCAGTCTGCAACACTCAACTTCATCACCCCCCCTTTACTGTTAGAAGCATCATATGGAGTCTAAATCAATGTTTGGAGACATGGAGACAAATTCAGGTGGTGTTGTGGGGGTAACTGTGTACATTGAATCTGCTGTAGTGGTGAGTTTCAAGAACAAGCCCTTAGTTTCTTCTTGTGTATCTGTTGATTGTGTGGATTGGGACTTTTATGGGGAGAAATCTATGCATAAATATGGGTTGTCATGTTGTATGAAGGTTATGCAGTGAGTGTGGTTTGAAAGACTCTAATTAGTTCTCTATGTTATGCTCTTGATAAAATCAGTTGGATAAATACTAGAGTTCAATTGCTTCAATGGTTTTATCTATATTTGAATTCCATTTGTCCCCTGATTTCAATATGTTCTAATTTATTAGATAGGGTATAGATGAAACCCTTAACTTTATACTAGATGTTCAGGTTCTGATATTGTTCTTCTTATGCTTAATTAGGCCGACCAAGTGAAGCGAGGAAGGACTCTATATATGGTGACTTTGTGTCAATGTGAAGCGTGACATTTTTTTCAATTACACAAAAAAGATTGAATTTTGGTCCGGACACCTGGAAAAGACTAAGTTGTCCCTCTAAATAAAATTTTAATTTTTTTTCCTTTAGACATTTTCGTAAATAAACCAAAGAGAAAGGGGAATAAGGTATTAGATATTTTCGTAAATAAACCAAAAAGGAAGGGCACAACAGTAAATAAATTTTTTATATATTTAAAAACCTCGTATATTTCAAACTACAAGTCGTATTTGTATAAATTTTATATATTTGGAAGCCCTTTAAATTAGCTACGCAATGAGCACAAACAATGATATCAAATTTTTGTTTTTCAATTTTTTTTATTATTCTCCAAATTTTGTATTTTTTCTCCTTAAAAATTAGGCATAACTTAAAATTAGACATATCTTAAAAAAATTTGAAAAAAACTACAAGAAAAATAAAATGATTGACTAAGTATAAAAAACAACTAATTTTAAAATGAAAAGCACAACATATGATGTTGAATCACCACCAAATTATTTGCATAGTAAAAATATACCATGGCATACATCTCTGGAAAAATGATACTTTCGCGTCGTATTTGGAAAAATTATACCTTCGTGCCGTCTCAGGAAAAATAATATTTTCACCCTACGGCGGAACTAAATTGTGAACACAAAATTTAGTTTTACGTCAATTTTTTCGGTCGGCCATCCCACCGTGGTAGCGGTCATCTAGTTGAATAGATATGGTTCGATCTTTGTAATGAAAAAAACGTTTTCCACCTTGTATGTCTTGCATCCTAAGTTGTTAGAATTGTGATTTGTTGAATCAACTCATATGAAACTGATTCATTTAATCTGTGATTAGTTTTACTTTTAAAAGACATATAATTCCAGGGATTAATACCTTAGTTGTTATCGAATTATCCAACATCATATTTCCTTTGGTAAGCGGAAGACTTGTATCTTCACCGATGTCCATTATAAGGGAAAAGAATAATATGGAAGCTGAAATCATCTAGTATAGGCTAAGTGGTGGATATGATTTCCCTAGTACCTACTTGACTGTTCTAAACTATCATTGCATCCATATTTCCATTTCATTTTCCTAGTTTGATCTTTGACAACATCTAGTCGTTTCGAAAAACCTTTTTGATTTAAATTAGTAAAGTAAGACTTTGAATTCAACTTCACACTTCCATACCCGTACTTGCCCTGTTTACATTGCTGACACTGTGCACTTACGGTTTAATACAATTGTAGGTATCTTTTCTTAGCCTACCAATTAGGAATTAAACATCCTACCCAAGGTAGTTAATATCATGTATCAGTATCGTATCGGTCGGGTCCTATACACCTATACAAATGATAATATCTATGTTTACAGGCGATACATCATTTAATATAGAATTTCAAATAATTATAAAACCATAGTAAAAAATAATAAGAATCATACACATATCTCCAATTTCCAAAATACAAAGTGGTTTATTAGCCAACGTTGTGATTATGCCGGTAAATATTTTTTATTATCCTTCATATTTATCTTTTATATTTCTCTGCCTTGCAATCAAAATATGGTTTCCATCTTATATCCTACCATATAGTCATTGATTTTATATTATAAGTATATTAGGGCTTTTTACCTTCTCCAATTGACATTGTACTTGTCTGTAAAGACTAGATGCATGTTGATGAAAAATTTATTCACGAAACCGATATTATCGGTGTATAAGTAAAACCGATATATCGGTCTATACCGGCCTATACAACCTATAATATCATTTCGTCTTTGTATCGCCCTTATTTTCGATATCGTATAGGTATTTTCTGATATCCGATAAAAACCTGTAATATCGGCCTGTACAACCGATATTGACTACCTTGATCCTACCCAACATAAAATTCTTAATCAATAGAAAAAATCAAATCATATAACTAAAATTGAATCATATTATATCTGCAAGTCCACTTGGTGGTGCTCTCTCTAGTCCTTCGTACATTCCATGAAATTTGGGGACACATGCTTGTATAGTTTGTCAAGTGTTTTTTAAACCACTGATTCCCCGTTTTTCATCATGATTCACCAACTTGGTCTTCCAAACATCTAGAATATTTTCCCACATTCTATCAGGCTTTTGCTTAGTTCCTACTATTTCATCACTAGTAACATAACGATACGCCTTCGTTAAAGCAATATCTTCTTCAATTGTCCAATTAGTGTTACGACGACGTTCATTTGACTGCTTCGGCTCAGTACTGTTCGCATTCTTTGTTGCTTTACCTTTTCTTTTAGATGATTTAAGAGGATTAGATGTTTGGGTACTGGAAAAAATGAGAGGTTGCATAACTCCTTGTAACGAAGCAGGGGATCCACTAGCAATATTGGGACCAAACGACATCATATGAGCCTTCAAATGACTTTGATATGAAAATCCAGATTCATAAAATTGTTGAGGGGTAGGAATCGGTGCATTCACTATTTTTAAACCATAATTATCGGTATGAAATGGTTGGGAAGGGTTAAAATGATTTGAATGCATAATCAGGTTACCATAAGGAGTTTGTAAATTCGATATAGTAGTATTTGCACATTCAGAAAGGGACTGCTTGATAGACACATTTTTGTGTCTGAATTGTCCCCATTGTCTCTATTGTTAGTTTCGATTTTTGTACTAATTTTGGTGTTTTTATGTTTGTGTAGGTGTTCTTGAAGAAATACACTTGTGTGGAAAAAGTTGCTCAAAAAGTGCTATTTGGACCCCCGGAGAAAAGTGATAAAGGCACCCTCATTTTGGATAAGGGGCTCCCATGGCTATGTATATCCCAAATTCATTTTCAGCACCCATGTCTGTGTATAGCCCAAATTCATCTTTAGTACACATCTTCCTTGTTTGAATTTTGGTTTTGGTGGGAAAATATTCACACTACTGGCAGATTTTGAGTTCGTCATTTGGAGGGGTTATAGTGTGATTCAATGGCGAAAATTTCATGGAAAGACTTGATTTATCATAACAGGCTTGGTATGGGTCTCTGGATCGATTGAATTTGGCTAGTTAACTCATGTTGAAGAAGACAAGAAGCACGTCATGGATGGAGATATTCACGGGATTTGCATGAGTTTGACCGAGTTTGCGCATGCTAGGATGACTCTAACAACCATTTGGAAGGTGACAAAGATAAATAAGGAGATTTACCAGCTGTGAAACGCGTGCAAGAGAAGAAAATGGAAAGATTATATCCCGAGAATATTTTCATTGACTTCCTAGTAATGGGAAGATTTTTTGGATTGATGAGGAGTTATTCTTGGTCCAAAGGTGTATGAATAGCTTGCTGGGGTCGAGCATAGGGCTTACGGAGAGTTTGGGGAGATTACAGAGCTGAAAAAGTCGAGTTGGAGAGATCTGCTGCTACTTCCATTAAAGAGATCTCGAAGAACATTAGATGCAAAGAAGCAGTTGTATTTTCTACAGTGAATGCGATAGTTTTGAAGACAGTCTTATATGCTACAGTGATAACGACACTCTAGTTTTATCGTTCTCTGTAACAGCTCAGTTTGTAACAAATATAACTGTTACAAACCCGGTTTTCATTATATTTCTCCAAATTTTATCATTTGTAAACCCTTTGAGCAATAATAATGATTTTTGAGCGTGTTTCCAACATGATGAGCGGATAATTCTCTCACAAACAAGGCAATGAGGAAGCTATTTACGCATGAATAATTGGTAACTATTTATTTTCTCTAATTTATAATTTATAATTCACTTAATCACTGCTTTTGCAGAGTTTTTAATTGTTTGCAAAATTTTCTTCATTAGTTGTGATTCAATTAGATAGGTTATGCTTTGTTTAGATAATCTATGCTTAGGGGATACAATTAATTTTTGAGAATTTACCTGATTATTTGTGAATTAAGAAATAAGGGACTTCAAAAATAATTAGAGTTTAGGATTATTTACCATAATTTATTCATGTGTAATAGTGGAATCAGTGTCTTGGTTATTCCTAATATCTTGAAATCAATTTTTCATTAAGTTTTCTTTATTTTTAAGTTTTATAAGTCTAAAATCTATTGCTTTCACAAGTCTCAACGAACCTTTTACTACAACATTATTGAGAACACATCACTGATCAACATAGTTGTCTGCGTTGCTCACATCAGATTGTTACGGTTCAAACACATGGTTGTTTTCAGAATCCATCGAAAAAGATAGTAACTAATTAAAGCTGCAGCGAACGATATCACAAATCATGATTAATAATATAAAAAAAAATCAAAGTTTTTTTTTCTTTTTTTTCTTTTTCCTTCTAAATATTGAACTCACCACATGTTTATTATGTTAACAGTGAAATCCAAAAATATCAAATCATAATCAAGTCTACATCAAACCTACATCAAACCTAAATACAAATACTGAATCATGATAATAATAACAAGTAACAAATTAATCAACAAATAGTACTATTACTATCTTTGGATCTCCGATTAGAATATAGTTCATGCAAATCAATTAATCAGAAGAAGGTAATATAGACGTACCTTTTATAGAGAAGATGTACGACTTTGCAACATCAATAACCCTAATATACTAATAGCTAGCACTATGGAGGGGTTCATCCCCTCCATATCCCTCTTTATCCCTCAAAAAACCAAAAATACATGTCATATAATCTCCCAAATCTCTACTCGTGTAGGGATATTAACCCCTTTCCCTACATGGAGGATTACATCTGATCCCGACTGTAGAGAAGGGAAATCATACGGCTACTCAGTAGCCGTGTGAAATTCTGCTTTACGGATACTGAGTAGCCGTATCTTTTTACACGGGGTACTCAGTAGCTGTTTCAGAAATATTATTTGCTTGACATTTTTCGTTTACACCTCTCTCATACCCGATCCTAACCATCCATCATTAATAATGGCTCTATCTTCTCCACCGTCGGATCCCAACGGTCATTTTTTCAAAATCCTCTATAAATACCACTCTAATTCTCTACTCAAACCACACCAAATCAATTTCTTCTTCTTACATCAATTGATTTCTTTACTAAAATCTCTCCAATTTATTTTTTGTTTAAGTAATAGATTTAAATTTTGTTTTGCTCAATAATGTCGGAGACTCAGGCGAAAAAAAAGAAACAGAGAATGAGATTTAGTACTTTTGAAGATCATCACATTTTTACTCAGTACATGGCTCTCGGTTATAACAGTTATCAATATAAGGAAGAGTTTTGGGGAAATCTTTTTCAAAAATATGTGGAAGCTTGTGGTGGGAATAGACAGGAACATACTGCAAAAAGCATTCGTAATCGGTATAGAAAAATCAAGACTGAAGTGGATAGGCTTTCCGATTGTGTTGCAAGAGATAATATAAGTAATACGGGCTTGGACTCTATTAACAGGGTATGTTATTTAACTATGTTTTATTATAGTTGTTGTATATGTTGTTTGTAAATAGTTTAATTTATGCATATCTTATTTATGGTTTGTTTACATTGGTGTAGATGTTAATTGGAAAAAGCTTACATGTTGAAATACATGGAAAAAACTTTGAGCGAGATGTCGAGTATGAACTGCTTAAAGATGTTCCTAATGTACAAGTGGGTGTTGTTGAAGATATGGACCAAGATTCTAATCCTCCGCCATCTCAAATTCATGGTAATTTCTCTAATATGTTTAGTTCTCCAAACCCATTTTCTCAAAATCCACCTACAAGCCAATTCATCGAGACTCCATTTGCAAATCAGTTTCAAAATCCTTATAATGTCCCTAGCGGTATCCCTATTCCATTAGGATATACACCTGGTACGAACCCAAGTACAATACCCGGAACATCGTTAGGTGGATTTACAAGAGATAAACGCATTTCTAGAGCAGCGAAAAAAATCCCAAATGAATAAAAATGCGCCGGGACAAGTAGACCCGCCACACCATCCTTGCAAGACTCCCAGATGAGCGACGCGGGCAATAAACTTGTTGATTATCTAAAATAATCCCGAACGATAGTCGCACCTCGTCAGCAACAACAAAACCAAATTATGGAAAGGTTGTTAGAGATAACACAACAACAAATTGAAGCTTCTCGAGGCAAAGAAGAAAGGAAAATAATGCAATTGGATCTCGAAAAGGTGGCTCCAAATGCAAAAAAAGTACTTTGAATTAAAACAAAATGCCATATTGGCCAGGCAGTTGGAGAGGCAACAACATAATATGTTCAATTTGTAATAACTTAGTTTAATTGTTTTTTTTATAAGTAAGGCCGTTTTTAAGTTCCAGTAATCTAGTTTCCCTATTTCTCAGTAATATTAATCTATATATTTCTAATTACGATAATTTGAATTAACTATTCTTATACCAACAGATCTTTAGTAACGACTAATTTCCAACTGCTAAATTCCAACGACAACTTTCAATGGCTATTATAAATTGTCATTATCTTCGTCAATATAGACAATATTTTGGGAATCCAAAGAGAAGAAGTGTTTAACAAATTCATGATAGGTACCAGATTATCCAAAAAGCCGTTTGCGATTTTATATCTATTTAACAACGGATCTTCAATGCAAGCCATATTAGGAAGTCCCCTCAACAATATGTAAGTATTTTAGAATATATAATTGCTTTCGTCCAAAGCTAAATTGACTGATTTTGAATTACAACAATAAGTATATTGCCTTGTGTTATTGTAGCACGAAGTTGTTTAATAAGCGTGCTATTTTGAGGAAAAGGGTGAAGCATTCACATTTGATGAAAGTTATAATTTCATGGTATCCAAAATTCCAGAGTATCAATCGCATGACAATTCATCTGCTTCATCCAGTGAATATTGATAGTATAATAAATGTTTGTGTGGATTTTGTGAGTAAATCTCTATGTAAACCCTCACGAGACTATAACTCGTCCAATAAGCTATAATTGGTCAAGTCAACGAGTTGACTCATACGGCTACTCAGCTGCCGTGTAGCACTATTTATACGGCTACTTAGTAGCCGTGTCATGTAGGGAAGGGATGATATACCACCATAGCAAGGTTGGCTTCCTTATGCCATCCCTTCCCTACATATGAGGGATAGGGAAGGGATATGGTGCACCATAGTGCTATCTCTAACAGGGGGTTAGTTCACATATGATTTGGGGGAAGTTTAATGTATTTTGAATTTTGGGGATTTGAGGGAGTGTAAGAGAGTATAGGGAGTTTGAGAGAGTTTGGTGTTTTAAGTGTATGGAGTTTGAGAGATTCTCCCCAAATCTCTACTCTTTTCAGAGATTTGTAGTGAGGCAAAAATACACTGTAAACTCCCTAGAACTCCTCAAAACAAACCAACTCCCTAGCATTCTAGTTTTTACCACTAACAGGGAGTTTAAGAGTTTCTTTCAATCTCCCCCACGACTAACGGGGTTTTCTAGGGAGTTTGGGAGACTTTTCTAAACTCTCCCACGACTAACAGGTAAAAACTGAACTACACTCAACTCCTCCAACTCCCCCGAGGACTAATCCTATGTAAAACTTGAGTCTAGATTTTGAGATATATAATCAAGATAGATCCAGGAAGTTACTTATATTTTGGGGTGGGACTTTTCAATATTTTTATTTTGGCGGAACCAGTTGCCTCAAAAAAAAAAAAAAAAAAAAAACAGTTTGCTCCAAAAAAAATTCGTTAACTTTTTTTTTATTTGATTTTTTTTTTTAAAGATAAATGCCATCCGGATACATATCTCAAATATCCGAACTCCACTGGAGTTGGTCTTTTCAAAACCATAATTATCCTTGTTTAATTGGGGGCCCCAAAAAATAATTAGGGGCCCTGACCATTTTATACCCACACCAAAATTTTAGGGGGCTTCCAAAAGGTGGTGAAAATACTATTTTACCCTTACTACTTAAAAACCTAGTAACCCTAAACATAAGGCCCCTAATTCATTTTCTAAAACCAAAACCAGAAAACTCTCCACCCCTCCCTTCCTCTCCCATCCGAGTTCTCCCCCTCTCCTCCATTAACGACAAAAATAAATAAATAAAATAATCTTCGTCGATTAGAAAGTAAGTGACTAAAACCCACTTATGTTTTGATTTTTTTCTTGAGTTTTGATTGTGAAATTTAGTTCTCGAACCGATTTTTTGTAGTAGCAGAATTAGGGTCGTTACTATTTAAGATGTTATACTTTAACGACCATTTAGGGTCGTTCCTCTGTATGATGTAATACCCTAACGACCCTAATTCTGCATGTATACTCTATGAAAAATCGTTAATCTGTATGATGTTCTAGTGAACGACCCTAATTTTGCTACTACAATTTTTTTCCATACATTTGGGTAGTTACCTATGTAACCGAATCTATTGACGACCCTAATTCTGCTAAGAACAGTCTCTCTGTCTTAAAAATTGGTAGTGTCGTCAATATATATAAGCGAGTCGTCATTGAACTCTTTTGGTTTAGAATATAGTCGTTACCCATATATAGTAACAGATGACGACCCTAGTTGCAAACAAAAATACTCACTGTCCAAAATATTGATAGGGTCGTCAATCTGTATCACACTACCCTATTTATGATGTTATACCCTAACGACCCTTTAGGGTCATTACTCTGTATGATGTTATACCCTAACGACCCTAATTCTGTATGTATACTCTATGAAAAATCGTTATTGGTAGTGTCAGTAAAGTGACGACATAGGAGAGTCGTTTGGGTATACACCCCCCGACTATGACGACCCTTACACTTGAGTTGTTCCATGGTGTGGATGATTCGACCACTTGGAGCAACGAACATACAAATTTAATCTTACCATTATCACAATCATGTTTGTTATTTGAATCTTCACCAACATCATTTCATACACTAGAATCATTCATTTCAAATAACCCAATTTTTTTCCCAAAAAACACTACTTCTCCTTCCCCACAACACAAAAACACATTTTTTTTTCTTAAATCCAAAAATTTACCCAAAATATGATTTTAATCTAACCTTAGTACTTAACATCTTAATTAACTAATTAAATTTAATTAACACTAATGACTTAAGTGTATTTTTGCCATTTCAAAAAAATTAGGATAAGGGATAATCCAAAAATGTTATTTCATGTCCCTTTTTGTCCTGTAGTGCATGACCCTAATTGTTTTTTGGGGCCCCAAATTAAATGAGGATAATTATGTATCTAAAATTTTTGTAGGCCATACATCTAAATCCGTTTTTTTGTTTGTTCACTTGGGATACATACCCATACTTCATTGGAGATGATGTTAGTTGCCAAAATAATTTCTTTCGATATTATTTTCTTCCCACTAGCCAAGGCCCAAGTCTGTTGGCAAGTGTGATGCTTAGGGGTGAGCATTTTATCCGCAGTCCGCGGATTTAACCGGGACTAACCATATTTGTGCGGATGGATATCTGGAACGTTTGCTAATGGGTTGGATGCAGATGGGATTTTTGAAATCCAACGGAATATGGATTGGAACCGGATGCAACCTTGAAAATCCGTTGGATATCTATACCCGTTAGATTAAAAAGTTTATAGTTTTTGAATTTTTAAGGTATTTGCTTGGAGTGTTGTCCATGACACTTCTATATTTATATACATATATAAAATGCGTAGGTTCTATAAGAAGTCATCTATATTGGCTTTATTTTTTCATTACAAATTTTAGCAAAACAAATCCATTGAATTATCCGCACCCAATCCATTAATTCGTACATCCAATAGGTATAAATCCGTTGGATGTTGGATTAGATGCGGATGATAAATTTAAAATCCGTAATAAATTGGATTGAATGGGATAAAAACTGGTCCATCCCGTCCCATGCTCACCCCTACTGATGGAGATTGGCAAAGAAAAGCAATTTCACAAATCAATAAGTGATCAAATCATATGAAATCATCGAGTGACACAAAAACTGTGGGTCCCATGGTAAAGCAAAAAACCATCCCCTTATTTTCTCCCGGTGGGTCTCAGTATTTTCTCACACTGGGTGATTTTTGCAAGGCCGATTTCAAATCCACTTACTTTTACCTTTTTCCGCACCCAGTATCGAATGTAGCAAAACCGACAGGTGTCCCCCAGTGACACGACACATATCAAGGAACTAGTTTCAAAAATGAACGACGCAGAACCCGAGATTTCTTCTCTCCTTTCTTCTTCCTTTTGAAAATCATACCGTTCTTGTTTCCATCGTCATCATCTCTGCTTAATTTCATTTCTTACTCCAGTCGCTGTGATTAATCTCTAATTTCATGTAATCAAGAATGAAAGAAGACGATATCACCATTCCTATTAACAATACCAAAATCAGATCATCAACTAGTCCTTCTGCTTCATCATCTTCTTCTTCCAGGAGACGTCCATGGAGATACAGCCAAACAGGAATCGCTGTAATAGCAGTATTATCACTCGTCTTCTCCACAACCGCTTGGTTATCTCTTGTTTTCTCAGAAACAACTTCACGTTGTTGGCATCGATTTAAAGATTGGGAACGAAATCCGTATAAATCATTTCCATGGCACCATCATAAACCACCACCGCCGCCGTTGATTTCTTCTTCCACATTCATCAATAACACTAATCAGATACAAGAAGAAGACAAAGAAGATTTGTCATTGAAACACATTGTATTCGGAATTGCCGGTTCATCGCAGCTTTGGAATAAACGGAAAGAATTTGTTAAATTATGGTGGCGGCCTAATGACATGCGCGGTCATGTCTGGTTAGACGAGAAGCTATCACAGAAGAAGAATGCCGGCGATGGTGATGGTGATGATGATCGGTTGCTGTTGCCGGAGATTATGGTATCTGAAGACATTTCTAGGTTTCGTTATACAAATCCAATCGGACATCCATCTGGTCTAAGGATCTCAAGGATTGTTGCGGAGTGTTTCCGGCTTGGATTACCAAATGTAAGATGGTTTGTAATGGGAGATGATGATACGATTTTTAACCCTGATAATCTTGTTTCTGTTTTAAGCAAATATGATTCGAATGAATTGGTTTATATTGGTAGTAATTCTGAGAGTCATTCTGCTAATACTTATTTTAGTCATTCCATGGCTTTTGGGGGTGCTGGTATTGCTATTAGCTATCCACTTGCTCACTCCCTTTCAAAGATTCAAGATGATTGTCTCGAACGCTATCCGAAGCTATACGGCAGCGATGATCGTCTCCATGCTTGCGTATCCGAGCTCGGTGTTCCTCTAACTAGAGAACATGGATTCCATCAGGTAATTGCGCAACTCGTTGTTCTAGTAATGTACTCGTAATTACTTACCCTTAGAAGGAAATGACAGCAAACTACATATGTAACATTAGTTATAACTTATTGTCTTGGTGTTCCGTATGGCAGTGGGATATTAGGGGGAATGCTCATGGACTTTTATCAGCACATCCAATTGCTCCATTTGTGTCAATTCACCATGTTGAGGCTGTCGATCCGTTTTTCCCTGGTTTGAGCTCTTTAGATGGTTTGAGACTTTTCACTAAGTACATGAAAACCGATCCGCCGAGCTTTTTACAACGTTCTATCTGCTACGACCATAAGAGGCGGTTGACATTTTCTGTCTCGCTGGGTTATGTTGTTCAAGTGTTCCCTAACATTGTGCTTCCTCGAGAACTAGAACGGTCTGAGCAAACGTATTCGGCGTGGAATAGACTTAGGCACAGGAGCGAGTTTGATTTCGACACTAGAGAATCTCATAAACCGGCGTGTAAGAGAAGAGCTCTCTTCTTTTTGAAGGATGTATCGAAACATGGTAATGTTACTGTCGGTTCATACGGTCGGGCCAAAGAGAGAGATGGTCTCAAAAGGAAAATATATTGTTTTCCAAGACAGCTTCCGTTGCGCCATGTGCAAAATATCAGGGTGGTGGGTTATCCACTGAGCAAGAACTGGCATCTGGTGTGTAATTTTTTCATTTGCATTTCCAAAAATGAAAATCCTATTTTACATGTGAACTGTATTTCTTTTCTATTTCGGTTTTTCCAAGTTTGGAACCTCCCATTCTAAACACCAGTTGCCTGTTAATTCCCAGGTGCCGCGTCGGCTGTGCTGCAGAGTAAATCAAACAAATGATGATCATCTTAGACTATTAGTTGGACAGTGTCGTAAGGGAGGTCTTGGTTCTTTTGTTGATTCAGTGTGAGTGGTGATCCGCGGAGGCTCCTTTGCGCCGTTGTTCTCTGCCAGGGAGTTCCTTGTGTAGATTGATGAGCCTTTTCTGTTAAGTGTGGCGATAGTGCGTGTCCAGCTGAGCTTGAGTTTTGTATCTTTGTTGAGGGCATTTCAACTGGCATTTATCTTAAAGTGAATCATAATGATTGTGCATATTTGAAGCAGCTTCAATGTACACAAGTGAGTTGAACAAAAACTGAACATGCAGACAGCTAACCCTCAAGCTTGGAAATTGTAGTCTTTGCCTTCACAGTTTTCTTCAGAAGGTATTTAGTCATATACTGAGATCTGATGTTTGGAATTACTAACCACATTAAATGTAGACATGTAGTGGTAGTTGTACATACTATTCGTGATTATAATACTATTGCTGATATTGTCACATATTAATCTGTTCTGTTTGGGAAGTCCAATTATTTCTTGAATTTCCTATTACATACTTATTTCGATGCCTGGCATGACAACAACTAGAGTTCAGTCACTACGAAACTATTCAATTACATTGAAAGTGGTAATAATTTGAAACTTAAAAACATGTAGTAGAATATGGCGCTAAAATTATTCTGCATCTTCCATGGAAATTTGCTTCTATATCCTTTTTGAGGACTAAATGCTGCTATATATAGCAACTGCCCATGGAGCACCCAATTGGTGAATTTGTCTCTAGCATGAGTTTCTAATTATGAAATTTGTTGAAGTATAGTTTGCTGGCTACAGAACAAAACCATTGTGGGTGAAGACATATAAAGAATACCAGAGCTATGAATTTGTGATGCTTTTTATTCTAACACTGCTGAGTTCTATTTTAGGAAATTTGCAGCTAGGTTCCATCGTGGTTGTGGTTTTAGTAGTTATTGGGTGTATGCTAAACGGCATAGTGAAAATTTTGCAGAAGAATTAGAAACTTGGAGGTTCATGGAAATATCTGGCTTTACGCGTACACATGGTTCTGTATAGAAACTTATTGCAGGGTAGATTTTTCTGTTTATGAGCATCTCATTTTGCATCAAGGGGTCGTATCTTGGGGGTCAACATTACCTGAAATTGAGTTTCTTAGGATATTTGTTAATCGGGAAGTGGGGGTTAAATGATGAGTAGATGGAAGAAATCTGCATGTTCAATGTAAGAATTTTTTTGATGATTGGGCGGGCGGGTGGGGACGAACCTAGAAACAGGTGGTGCCTGAAAGGTTGTTTGACTGAAAAATTCATGGCTACGCCTTTACACATATTCTTACCCAACATTTTGTGATTCTTACTGTAGAATAGTCCTTTCAGAGATTCCAGTTCGGGATAGTCTTTCTTTCTATCATAAGTTTGATGCCAGTGAGTACTTGGGTAACCAAAGGGCATTGCAAGTTAGATGGCGCTGGCCTGACCAGTTACCGGTAAGATGATGCTTTATTCGCTTAATATCTGATTTCCTGAGCACTTATTCTTTCAAGTTAGTCCAGTCTTAAGTTCAATTTGAAGAAAAAAGAAATGAGTTCACAATTAATAGAGAAAGTCAATCAATTATCTAGATCGACTACCTTATTACAAGTAGTACATTTGTATGGAGCCAGAATATGAAGTCTGGCGTGATCAAGCAGAGTATTACTGGGAGCCAGCTTACTCAAATTCCTAGAACTAAGTAAATTTTCGTATTTCAGTTGAACAATTATGTTCCTAGGTGCTGCATTCCGCACCCAGTAGCTATCTCTCAATTAAGCAGACATGGAATCTTAGGCTGAAGCAATTCTGCTCTTTCTCCATGAGCGTTAATACAAACGGACTTAACAGTTTCTCCCCCTTTTGCAGGCGATAATTGTATGGCATTAAACGTTAGCTCAGTGCAAGGAATAGCTTGACTGCAGTTTAGAACCACTGCTGCTTGCGTAACTGATGTTCCGGTGAAGTGCTCGTATGTCACATTCTTAAATCAGATAAGAACCGGTGTACTATGTTTCCTAATAATTATAGTATCAACACATTTTTTTTGATAAAAAAATAAAAAATATATATCAACATGGGAAAGAGTATCTCTTTCATCAATGTGGTTATTATGTGGAAATGAAACCAATATTTGCTATGACTTACTATAACGTGGCAGGCAAGTGGTGCACAATGATTGTGCGTTACAGTGTTGCAGGCCAAGTCAGTGTGCATCTAGGATGGCGCCACACTGCGTAGATTGTCAAGTGCTAAGAATGGCATAACCCTGCAGGGCCAGTGAAGCGCAAAGGTAGCGCTACACTGTAAAGATATTTGGATAAGAAATGAATCTTATTGGCCGACACAATGAGGTTTCATTGAGGGATTGGCAAGACATGGCCAAAGTTATCAAATGAAACATGCGACGTTGACATTGAGGCATATCCGTGGAATTGAGTTGGCCCAAACTCAAGGATGATGCAAGAACGTAAAATAGGCCAAGAGTGGGCTTATGACATTAGTTCAAGGCTCGCCAAAGCTTGGACGGTGCAAACAAGCTAGTAATACAGGAGTGACATTGCTATTGTCAAGCAAATTGGTTAAATGAAGCACATGACGCATGAATAACTAGAATGAGCTAAGTAAATCCAAGTAAAGCTACTGTATAAATGGTCCTAAGGCATGGAACTTCGGTAGGCTTACATAGGAGAGTGTGAGACTCAAAATAGGAGTTTTTGTAAAGCTAAGGCTCGGTTCAATAGGAACAAGTCTCTGTAGTCCCTAGGTGGGGAAGTTTTGTATTTCTTCCCTTTTATGCAATACAATGAAGTGATCGTGTCATGTTCTAAGTGTTCCTGGTTGACTGATTGTTGTTAGCAATGTATGACATTGTTTGAATGTATTACGAGATGCATTTGAGAAGTTAAGTGAAGAGAAAGTGAAAAAGTGGGGGTCTAACAATCACACCCAATATTTCGAATTAGCAATATGTATGGACAAACTCCATTATACTTTCTAGAGAATCAACTAGACAGTTAGACTCGATCAATAGAAAAGTATATCAAAGAGTTTATATCTCTATCTCTCGATTTAAATCTTACTCAAGCAAACTGCGAGTCTCAATTTAAATACAAGTGTAGGACCACAATATCGCCACAACGATATTCCTGCGATATTAACAACACTTTTGCGATATTTACAACACTTCTGGATATTAACAACATTTCTGCGAGAACATCGCGAGTACTTCAACAACATTTGACGAGTGTTGCAGAATTGCTTAAGGAATGACACAATAACTGACGAATGAAGAAACATGTAAAGAGCATGTGTTGACCTGCGATAGTTATAAAACTAGCGAGAAGGAAAATCATGGTTGTCACGATGATGATCGCAGAGTAAATCCGAGATAAAAGGAAGACTTAGCTGTCATCCATTATGTAACTACCCTATAAATAGAGACCCAATATGTCCAGAAAAGGATGATGTATTTTTTAGAGTTGAAAGAGTCTTGAGGAGAGAGAAACTTCAAGAGAATAATTGTATTCTTGATTTCTTCCAATTCTGTATACATTTTTGAGGATTAAATGATAAAGTGTCGTTTTTAATCTTCAATTATGAGTTGATTATAGCAAGATCTTAATAAGGGTGTAGTGTGGGATTTCCTGCAACTACATTTTGGCGCCCGAAACAGGGAGAATCAAGCTAAGAAATCTCTAATTACAACTTGAAGATTTGAAGAAATTGTTAGAGTTGAAGAAATGGCTAGAAGAAGAAGAAATACATCAGAACCACCAACAAATGTGAGGAGGAGTAAAAGAACAAGAAGAATCTTCAAGGATAAGAACAAGAAGAAATAGAACAAGGATTGAAGGAGAAAATCAAATTCCACAACCGAATCAACAAACACCGATACAAGATAGAAATGTGGATTATGATAGAGTGAGTGTGCATACATGGAGATCGGATTCGATGGAAGATGTAGAAGATCAACAATTAAGAGACGGAAGAAGAGAAGAAAGAAATCAAGGAGTGGTTGAAGGATTAATTCATGGAGAAGGCGAAGATTAAACAACAGATGATCTAAGACAAAGAATACAAGAGGAAAGAAGATTAGAGGCGGAAGAGCGTGCAAATTTAACAAGACAAAATCACGAGTTGAGAATGGAGAATTTGAGATTACAAAGTAGAAGATCAAGAAGTACTGTTAGAACAAATTCAAGGTCATTAAGAGAAGAACCAAGACGAAATTCTCCAATGAGAAATGCTAGAGGAAATATCCAAGAAGAAATACAAAATCCAAATGAAGAGCAACGTTATAGAGAAGAAGAGGTAATAGAAAATTGCTATGATCCGCGTGGTGAAACCATGGAAGATAGACACAATAATAGAAATCAAGAGGATGGAAATAATCAAAATGGTGAAGAAAATCGAGAAGAAGGTAGAAGAATATTACATGGGCGAGAGATTCAAAGAAATCGAAGAATAATTGAGGATGAAATTGAGAGGCATTATGCTGAACAAGCACGCCTAGCTTGCGAAAGAGAAAGGTTGAAAGCAGAAGTAGAAGAACAAGAATTCCAAGAGGCAATATGAAAAAATAACCATGAGAATCGAGAAAGGAGACGTACACAAAACCACCACAATGATAATATTCAAGAGGAGTATGATAGAATACATGGGAGAATAGAAAGACAGCGAAGAGAAATGTTAAGAAATGAAGAAATTCGCAGAGAAGAAAATAAACATCATAATCAGCTACGATTGCAAGAAGAAGGTGAAAGAGAAAATCGCAGAGAAAGACAGGATGAAGATGAAGAAGAAGATGCACAAAATCTCGCAAGACAAGAAAGACAAGAACGTAGAAGAAGGGAAACTGCGTTAAAAAGACCAATGGAGCAAAATTCAGCTGAGAATGAGCAAATATTGAGAGAATTAGCAGAAATGCGAGGAATGATAAACAATAGAAGAGAAGGAGGCAGAAGGCAACTTGATGAAGCAATTGAAGAAGCTGCGAGAACCCCTTTCGCTCAGGAAGTACAGCTAAGAGGAATACCTCCTAAATGAAATTTACCAACATTAACCAGTATCTTTGATGGAACTACATGTGTTGTTCAGCATGTTAAGGCTTATGTCAGGTGTATGCTGCAATGGGGGAATCATGATGCTGTATTGTGCAAGTATTTTGCATCTAGCTTAACCGGTGAGACGCTAAAATGGTTCGAGGGATTGCCAAAACATACTATAACTTCTTTTGATCATTTACAAGCTACATTTCTGGGAGCATATATAAGCAACAATTCATCGCGGCAAGGCATTGAGGATGTATTTGGATTAAAACAAAGTATTGGTGAGAGTTTGAAGCACTTAACCATAAGATGGAAGTCAATGTGCAGCGAGATGGCTGGAAGAGTGGATGAAATATATCTCATTTTATCTTTCATCAATGCAATGTTCGCAACCAATCTATTGTACATACAAGTTTTAAGAGTCAAAAATACAATCACCATGACTGAGTTGCGATAATTACAAGAAGAATACATTGCTTTGGAGGAGAAACAAAATGATATGGAATCATATCCAATCGCAAACACCAGCTCAGTAGCATCAAATGGAAGTTTACTTCCAAAAATGATTAATAATGTGGCGAGCACCTCGCAGGCACAACAAGAGAAAGTGGTGATTGATAATCAGCAGAAGTTAGTAGCTATGGGCAGCCGAGATCAAGAAGAGTATGAGAGGGAGAAGAATTATTACAATCGCGGAGGAAATAACAAAATCCAAAGGCTTGATCAGCCGCAAGAAACCTATGGTGGACAGAGGCAAAATAACTTTATGGGGCAAGGTAATTAGAAGATAGTATGGGAAGAAATTAAGATGCCACCCCTAAATGCTAGTATAGAAATTTTTTTGGAAGCTATCATTTTGATGGAAAATATACCATCCCCATGGAATATGGGAAAAGAGCCGCATCAAAATAATCGGAGTCAAGAATTTTGTCCTTACCATCACTTTCATGGTCACACAGTAAATGATTGCAGGAATGTAAAGAGAATAATTTTAAGGATGATTGACCAAGAAAAACAAAACCACTTTTTAGTAGGACATCCACAATCTCAGCGATTTCCTCCAGCACCAAAAATTCGCAGGGTAAATACTGTAAAAGGAGCAGAAACATTCGTAATAGAAGTTGGGGATAAAGCAAATAATTTGTTTTGTAATTCCATTGTACATTCACACAGAACTATTGAGGATTTCCATGATAATTTTCTAAGCAGAGTCTTCGCGAGAGACACAGATGGAAGAGAAATAATGAATATTGCGAGAGCCTCGCCATTAGAAGAATGGCAAAAGAAAACTATATCTTTCACTATACAAGAAGTACCAGAGCCTGGCGAACAACATGATAACCCATTGGTGGTAAGGTTAGAGATAAATCCAAAGCAAATAGAAGAAGAAGATGAAGAAAATGATGATGAAACTGAAGACTCTTGGGCCATCAACAAGGTTTTAATAGATACAGGGTGTTCAGTCGACATCTTATTCTATCATACCTACAGAACCATGGGTGGAAAAGATGAGGATTTGATACCGTCAGCATATAAAATATATGGCTTTAATGGAACATCTAACAAACCAAAAGGGGAAATTGCAATGCGGATTCCATTAAAGGGAATATCTTCAAAGATCTTGTTCTGTGTTGTGGACATTGAATCACCTTATAATGCCCTGATTGGTCGACCTTGGCTACATGGGATATTAGGTGTAGCATCTACTTTTCACCAGTTTATTAAATTTCCTCATCCTAATGGTGTTGGAGTTATTAAGGGAGATTGGGGAGAAAGCAAGAAATGTTATGAGATTGATATAAAGTCTTGCGAGGAAAGAGCTGAGAAGAATAGCAATTGGAAGTAAAACATCAAGCAACGACAGAGATGTGAAAGATTCATGATTGATACAATAGAGCAGCGAGAGGAAGTTGATGGCGAGCGTACCACGGATAAAGAAAAAACAACAAAACGTAATAGAAAAGCAGAACCAGAAAATAGTAAGTAGAAAGGTAAAATGATGAAATTTAAAGAAGCTTACGCATGATTTGTTTGAAGAAAATGCAATTGAAAAGAGTACTCCGTTTGAAAGAATTGCAAAATTTTACAAGAAGATCAAAGAAATGAAATTTTATCAGAGTTACAATACTCGCGAGAAGCGCGAATAAAATTTCGCAGAGATTAATAGAATGGGACGAACCTTTATGGTGTGCACCTTAGTTCGCGGATACAATTTCGCAAGAGGAAAATGTAAGACCTAATAGTGCGTCATATAAGGGGGTATCTCTTTACATGACTCAGGGATAAGGTTATACCGCTACTGGAACCTGAGTCATGCAGATGTTGGGGTTAAAGAAAACCTATCCAGGAGAGAGATCTTGGATTTCCAACTATATAAGGCATACCCTGGTTGGACGACTGAGAATCTCTTCTAAGAAGTGCAAAGTATGACCAAGGAGCCGAGGTTCACGGTTGAGCCAAGGGTGCCTGGGGAGTACGAAACTACCCTGACCATTCTTGGTAAGTCTTGGCTATGATGCACTTGGCCTGAAGAAAACCCCACTTAGGGTGCAGTCTTGTAACTATAAGCCATATAGGCATAAAGGACAAGAGGCTGCGAAAAAAACTGGTTGTTGGTAAATACGGATGGGAGGATCTAGTCTTGTATGGACGATGTTCCCTCCTTGAAGGGGAAACCAGGGGAAAGATAAGGGCGGCACCCTCCATTAGGGAGATGATGAGTGTCTAAATACGGCAATGTCATGGGGCTTTATGATCGTAAGAACATTTAGGCATGTCATATTGTCGCGTGACGAAAATTATACATAGGCAACAAGCCAAAAGAGAAAAGTTAAGATGAGATCAATGGGTTTTTACATGAAAGTGTAAAGACGTCCTGCGATTTCATCGCAAGACAACAATGTCATAAGGTTTAATTCTTGCAAGAGAGTTTATACTTATCATATTGTCGCAGAGATGTTGAAAAATATGGATAAGACAAGATCAATACATGCAAATGTGAAGACGTCCTGCGATTTTGTCGCAGAAAGAAAAAATATGGCAAAATAAGACCTTTAATTAGGAAGGCATAATAATACCATAAGATTACTGCGATAATGCTCGCAGAATTTATGAGATTTGCGATTTTACGCATAGATCATAAAGTTATGCAATTGTTGCTAGCGATAACATCGCCAATATTGAGGCAAATTTAATTTGATTCTGAACTAATATCTAATCTCTACTCAATTTTTTCATATTGCAGATGAATAATAGAGGCAAGTATGGGAATGCATAGAATGGTGAAATTATTATTCATCCATCATATGATAAAATTGCATAGATATTATTAAATGATATATTTATACAGATAATTAAAGAGTAATAATTATGTTGATTGATTATGTTGCAGAAAAAAATTGGAGAAGCAAAAGAAAACAAAATTGTTTTCTAATTCGTACAGATAGAAGCAAAATAAATTTACACATCAAATTGGAGAAACTCGCAGCAATATTATGAGAAGCAGAAAATAAAGTGTACAAAATTTACAAGGAAGACAAAGATAAGAAACAGAACTAAGTAGATCCATCACCACCTTCATCATATTTCTCTTCTTCTTCTTCTTCTTCTTCATATTTCTCCTCATTACCAAATTTATCTTCTTCATCATTATCATTATTAACTCTATCTTCGTCAGATTCCTCTTCCTCGCCAGATTTTTCTTTATCATTATCATCATTACCTTCATCTTCACCAGAATCCTCAGCCTCGCTATCAGAAATAACAAGATTTGGAGTTTTTGTTGGAATCTCCTTTGCAAGATCAGGGTACGTAGAGTAAGGAATATCATGATCATCACAAACCAATCTAACGACATTCTTGCGAACAGCAACAAGAGAGCTATTAAAATTTGCAGTAGTAATTCCAAATTGTTCTTTCAACCATGAATACTTCTCGTTGCGAGAAGTAAGACTATTTGCGAGTTGATTCTTTTCATCTTCAAGTTCTCCAATCCTTTCAGAATATCTCTTTTCAGCTCCTGCAAGTATACAACAAAAAGTTGAAAATTTTGCGAGGAAGAACAATATAAACAAATAATTAATAAGGAAGGATGACTAACAACCTTCTCTTTCAGAAACCATGTCTTTAATTAAAGCTGCTTGTTCAGTATGAAGACTAACATCTACACCTAAATTATTTCTGGCATTATCAAGAACCATCGCAGCCCAATAAAATTCATCATCGTTATTAATAAGAAGACGAGAGCGAACTTGAGTTTCCCTCGCAAGAAGATCTTCATTCTCGCGGATAAGTCTATCTCTTTCCATTTGAATGCTAAGAAGAGTTTCATGGAAATCTGCTAGGGCCTTAGTGCCATTTTTAATTGAACGATCTTTCTCGTCAATAAGATCACTATTCTTACTTCTTAATCTATTGATTTCTTCTTTTGAATCAAGATAAAGGCGTTTAAATTTATTAGTTAAACTTAAATTGAATCTGTGCTCAATCTTTAAAAGATTAAGTTTGGATTTAAGTTCATCTACAGAGAGGGACCTAATGTAATCATCTGAGAAACTACTTAAAGAACTATTAAGGCGAGCAAGAATGGTACTCTCATCTACAGGTTCAGGAAAAGATTGGAGGAATGTAGCCTCGTCAGTAAGACCATAAATATCTGCAAAAATGGTTGCTTGAATAAGCTTCTATAGGGTGAGAAGAATTAAAAGAGAATAGAAAATAAATCATACCATAGAGTTGTTGATTAGCTTTATCAAGATCAGAAATTTTTTTCTTATCAACAGAAGCTTCAGTCTCCAGCTGCTTATTTTTCCTGCGAAGCTCAACAACTTCAACTTCTAGTTTTTCTTTATCCTGGCGAAGATTAGCAGCTTTCTTTTCATAAATAATACGTCTATTATCCAAATCAGAAGCAACATCAAAAGAAGCTCTTCCAACCTGCGATAGAACTATATAAGTCAAGATCTGGGAAAAATATCAATAGATACATAAAAAGGATGAGCAAGTAGAAACATACCAGGCTACCAAGCGAATTCAAGAGACTTGGAGTCAGCAATCTTGAAACCCCGCGAAGGGAATCATTATCATCTAATATGGGAGCATCGCAGACTTTGGCGAGAGACTGGGATATTCCATTAATAGCTTCATCTCCATACTCATTTGGGATACCAAATGTATTATCGCCAAAAATCTTGGATAGTTGAGCCATTGCAGACTCAGAAGAAGAAGAATCCTTTATGGAAGGAATGTCATTATAAACACCGAAATTATCATCAACGTTGTCCTTGTCAAAGTCAACATTTAAATTTTCTGGAATAGGTTGAGGAGTTGAAGAAGAAGGGAGTTGGGTTTTTCTTCTCTTTAAGGAAAGATCGTCAATTTCTTC
The DNA here is from genome assembly GCA_023529315.1 of Papaver bracteatum. Taxonomy (NCBI): domain Eukaryota; kingdom Viridiplantae; phylum Streptophyta; class Magnoliopsida; order Ranunculales; family Papaveraceae; genus Papaver; species Papaver bracteatum. The sequence goes on from JAJJWX010004169.1 coordinate 83,192, forward strand.
ACTGCGAGGAGCAGTAGGCTTCCATTTGGGAGGAGCATTAGATTTCCATTTGCGATCATTTGAAGATTTCACCTTGGTTTGTGGTTCCATTGGTTCTAATTCTTCAATTACCTGCGAGCACAGATAAAGATAAGAAATAGAGGCAACAATATATTGTTAAGATTTATAAAGAAAATATTTCTTACTTCATTTGTGAGTAATTGAAGAGCTGAACGAGTAGCAGATTTCCTAAACTTCTCATAGTAGGCCTACAATCTCTCAATCTAGTAAACAGGCATAATCAGCGAAAGTTTAAAGATGTGAAAATTAAAAAATAAAAATAAAAATAACTTGTTATGTGAAGAACTAAGGAGGACATACTTCTTTATCTTTCTCAGGCCAATAGAACACACATGGTTGGTATTCCACGAGATTTGCAGGCAAGGCATGAGTGCCATAAATATACGGACCCTCTAAAATTAGAGGAAAAATAAACCACTTGTCATCGCTAGAATGGCGAGGACCTTGATTGTTATTTGTATGCCAGCCAATATCTAACATAAGAGCTTTATCTTCAGCAATCTTATCTTTCTTTTGCAAGTGGACACCCCAGCAAGTGCGATCTCTCTTCATGGAGATTATGTCATAGTTGATGAAAAAATTATCCACAGTATACATCGCGGGAATGATTGGAACATCCTTGAATTGAGGATTCTTCGCAGCATAAGGGTAGCGAGATCCTTTGTTGGCACCGCGAGAAGCATATTCAAGTAGTAATCGAATACAATCTCCACCCAATTGATATATTGCTCGCGAGAATTTCTCGTGAGAAATTATTTCATAAAATAAGGGAAGATCCGGGTCATAGAGAGGAATTGGAAGACCAGCGTCAAGTTGACCTAGCGATACTATAACTTTCTCGCGAGAACATTGATGATCAGAAAATAATTTGATGGAAAGCTCGGATTTAGGGCTTTGATTTGGAATCGTAGACAAAGTAAAACCTTTACCTTTGAGTTTTTCTCGCATCTCACCAAAAGCAGCCAAATTTTTAGCACCAGCAGCAACCATTTTTTAAGTATGGGAATGAAGAAAAAGGTTGAAAAATAAGAAAGAAATCACAGCGATAACAAACGTGCAATTTACGGAAGAACAGTAAACTTGCAGAGAATTTATGGAGAGAAAGAAGAAGAAAGTAAAAAGAGGAAAAGAAAGAATGAAAGGAGTATTTATAGAAGAAGAGATTTCTTGAAAAAGATGAATGCAATAAATGTAAAGAAAAGACATGAACGGTCAGATCGCAGCGGTTAGAGAGGACGTGTCAAAAATTTATTAGAAGAGAGAATACGTGAAAACAGCTGGCGAAGGATACAGAAATGTGTCAGAACAGAGATCAATGTGAAAAGATAAGTAGTTGCAGCATTTAGTTCTCATGATCTTCTCTTCTTCGAAGAAAAGACATGAGAAGAGGCAAGATGTAGGTCCAAAATATCGCCACAACGATATTCCTGCGATATTAACAACACTTTTGCGATATTTACAACACTTATGGATATTAACAACATTTCTGCGAGAACATCGCGAGTATTTCGACAACATTTGACGAGTGTTGCAGAATTGCTTAAGGAATGACACAATGACTGACGAATGAAGAAACATGTAAAGAGCATGTGTTGACCTGCGATAGTTATAAAACTAGCGAGAAGGAAAATCATGGTTGTCACGATGATGATCGCAGTGTAAATCCGAGATAAAAGGAAGACTTAGCTGTCATCCATTATGTAACTACCCTATAAATAGAGAACCAATATGTCCAGAAAAGGATGATGTATTTTTTAGAGTTGAAAGAGTCTTGAGGAGAGAGATTCTTCAAGAGAATAATTGTATTCTTGATTTCTTCCAATTCTGTATACATTTTTGAGGATTAAATGATAAAGTGTCGTTTTTAATCTTCAATTGTGAGTTGATTATAGCAAGATCTTAATAAGGGTGTAGTGTGGGATTTCCTGCAACTACAACAAGAGAGATAAACTTGGATGGTACCAAAGACCAATATCCAAGTGTCAATCAATATAAATCAACAACCAAAAGTTCGGATATTCTAATTGATTGAACAACACACAACCCGTATTATTTCAATTATATAATAAATATAATGCGGAAAAAAATAACACAGACACCAGAATTTTGTTAACGAGGAAACCACAAATGCACAATTATATATCTGATTAGATTCAAGCTAATATTTATCAACCGTTAGATCAAAAACTTCAATTGTGAAAGTTATCATTTGTATAACCATTTGGTTAACTATTGTTGAACCAACTAATGTACAAGTTTGGGTACGGTTACACAAACCTAAAAATGTCAAGTATACGTGTGTATAACAAGCTATGTTTTCGGTCTAACGGTTGATAAATATTAGCTTGAATCTAATCAGGTTTTCATCTAACGGTGAATATTGAATGCTTTGCGGTTTCCTAGTTAACAAAATTCTGGTGTCTGTGTTATTTATTTTCCACATTATATTTTGTTATATAATTGAAATAAAACAGGTTGTGTGTTGTTCAATCAATTAGAATATCCGACCTTTTTGTTGTCGATTTAAATTGATTGACACTTGGATATTGGTCTTTGGTACCATCCACGTTATCTCTCTTTGATAAAGACTCGCATATTCTATTTGCTTGAGTATAGATCAAATTGAGAGATTGAGATTATAACTCCTTGAGATATTTTTATCTAGATTGAGTCTGACTATCTAGTTGATTCTCTAGTAAAGTAACTCGGAGTTTGTCCATACAGATTGCTAATTGAAATATTGGGTATGGTTGTTAGACCCCGCTTTTTCATCCTCTATTTTTGAGATTGAAGAATCTTTCTTTTTATTAGATGTAGACGAGACAAAATATTTATTTCTGGTGACACATTTATCAGAGATAATACTCTTGTCCATAGATTCAGATCGCTATAAACACAGACTGATAAGGTATTTAACGTGTTTGCCTGCTCTGATACCAATTGAAAAAGCGGGGGTCTAACAACCACACCCAATATTTCGAATTAGAAATCTGTATGGACAAATTCCAATATACTTTCTAGAGAATTAACTAGACAGTTAGACTCAATCAATAGAAAAGTATATCAAAGAGTATATATCTCTATCTCTCGATTTAAATCTTACTCAAGCAAACTGCGAGTCTCAATTTAAATACAAGAGAGATAAACTTGGATTGTACCAAAGACCAATATCCAAGTGTCAATCAATTTAAATCAACAACCAAAAGGTCGGATATTCTAATTGATTGAACAACGCACAACCTGTATTATTTCAATTATATAACAAATATAATGCGGAAAAAAAATAACACAAACACCATAATTTTGTTAACGAGGAAACCGGAAATGCAGAAAAATCCCGGGACCTAGTCCAGATTAAACATACACTGTATTAAGCCGCTACAGACACTAGCCTACTCCAAGCTAACTTCAGTCTGGACCGTAGTTGAACCCCAATCAATCTCACACTTATCCAAGGTACATTTATGGTCATACGCCTCTGATCTCAGCAGGATACTATGTACTTGATTCGCTTAGCTGATCTCACCCATAAATAAGAGTTCATACGACCCAAGTCGAAGACTTTAATAAACAAATCTGTATCACACAGAAAAGTCTACGGTAATAGATGAATCCATCTCCCATGAATATACCTACGAGTTTTGTTCCGTCTTTTGATAAATCAAGGTGAACAGGAACCAGTTGATAAACCAGACTTATATTGTCGAAGAACAGCTCAGTATTATCAATCACCTCACAATAGTCTTAATCGACACAGCGAAAAAAGATGTTATGGAATCACAAACGATGAGACGAAGATGTTTGTGATTACTTTTTATCTTTCCTATCGAAGATAAAAGTCTCAAGACAATTATTACAATTGTACTCGTACGATAGAAACAACAAGATCAGATCACACAACTACAATAAAAATAGTATCGGTCTAGCTTCACAATCCCAATGAAGTCTTTAAGTCGTTAACTTGGTTTAGAAGAAGAAACCAAAGGTTAAAGGAGAATCGACTCTAGCTATGCAACTAGTATCACACATAAGGTGTGGGGATTAGGTTTCCCAGTTGCTAGAGTTCTCCCTTATATAGTCTTTAAAATCAGGGTTTGCAATCAATGTTAGCTTAGTAACAAAGCATTCAATATTCACTGTTAGATGAAAACCTGATTAGATTCAAGATAATATTTATCAACAGTTAGATAAAAAACATAGCTTGTTATACACACATGAAATGCACGTTTGTAGGCTTGTGAGAACCGTACCCAAACTTGTACATTAGTTGGTTCAACAATGGTTAACCAAATGGTTAGCCATATGATAACTTTCATATCAACCATATTCTTCTTCACCATAACAAGTTCAAATGACTCAAATGAACTAGTTAGAGAGTTTTTCAATTGCAAGGAAATCTCATGTACTACACAAGACACAATTGAAGAAAAAACGATTTGATTCACTCGAATCGGTTCATTAACTATATATCCACGGTTTGCAATAGTATTCCTTATAGTTTATAACGATAAGTTCACAAACATCGTTTTTAGACATAACCTACTAAAGTTCACGGACTTAAGTTCCCGGATGGAGTTCACAAACTCTATCATAAATTCTCGGGTTTGAGAACTTCGCCAGTTTGCAGATTGGGTTTGCAGACTGAGGTCGCAAACTGAAGCTCACACACTTCTCCGGTTCTCTTGATCAACAAAGTTCGCAAACTTTGGTTCAAGGAATAAGGACTTATACACATATGTATTTCCACAATAATTCTTATATCCACAATTGGTTATATTGTCTAATCTCTCATTTCAATCATTGAAACATTCTCAGAGGACATTATATAGTTGTTATTCACAAACCATTTTTCGTCAGAGAAATTTTCAAAGTGATTGAAACTTAACATGACTTTCGTCACTAGGTAAATATGACCTTGGCTAAAGCGAAATCTTTACCAACACATAGTTCGAGAAATAGATAGGCGAGGTATACTCGGATTAAAATACCAAATGTGTATAATCTTAGTCTATACATCTAAACGACCTTTGTCTCAAGATATGAGATAAATAGACTTTTGAGTGATAGATAAGTTCAAGTATATATATACCTTTTAGTCGATGAAGATCCACCAGTTCCTTGAGTAGTCATTCGTCTTATATGATGATTTCCATGGAGTTATTGAGCTCAACTACACTTTCTATTCTAGTCCAAGACCTTATCTATAATAGACTAGAAATCAAGACTTATATTTTTGATCACTAAGATTGATAAACATGCTTGATATACCAACGCCTGCGAGTTCGACCAAGCAATGCTCTAACAGAAAGAAAGCTAAATACTTCTGCTGTAGAACTGAAGAGTTGGATGTTTGCATTGGTACAAACTTATAAGGCTGAAATGCAAGTGGGTGAACCTTTATTCACAAAACCACTAAGATATCGGGTTACACTTTCGCAGAAATTTGTCTAGGGCATTTGAAGGTGTGACAATTTGGGTGTGTTTGGTACACATTTCAAGTGTATTTGTTGGATAATACGCTGGTATTTCTTTCTCTCTTAAACAATTTTCAGGTGAGCAAGTAAGTGGTGTATTGTATTCAGAAAGTTTGCATTACAAATGGGTTCTAATAGCATGATGATCGACGAAAAACTACCAGATACATTTGATCAACTAGAGGAGTATGATGATCTTGGAAGTATAACCATTGACATGGGTTGTAATGTCCTAGATATTCCTCTTGTTTTTGAAGATAATGACAAGCTAGATTTACTTGAAGGAAGAACAACAAATTGGTTTAAAGAATTTGATGAAAGGGTAGGTTCAGTCGAGGACAAGGTGTATGATGCGACTTTGTTAAATTGCGAAAGCAATGCTGAAGTGAATGAATTGAAGGGGCAATCCGATGACATGAAGACCATACTAACAACCCATGCGAAGAAAATGTACGAGGAGATGGCAAGTCTCTGCAAGTTAATCAGTGATGGCATGTTTTCAGGAGAAAACGTGAATGGAGAAAGTTCTAATCGAGTCTCCGAGCTAAGAAATTACGCTGGTTCCAGAAATGATAGAGAAATTGAGAATTTCTTGTATGACGTTGAGGCATAATTTGAGGCGAGTGGAACTAGGGAAGGACAAAAAGTAACTCTCACAGGAAATTACCTTGGTGGTGATGCAAAGTTTTGGTGGAGAACTATGCTGCAAGAAGATGAAGCTCCTGGTTATGCAAATCATATGTCTTGGAATGACATGAAGATGGATTGAGATGTCATTTTTGGTCAAGCAATGGTGATTGGTACGCAAGAGAGAGTTTTCTTAGGCTAAAAATGACGGGTACACCACAAGCATATGCTTCCTTACATTGGTGTAGGAAGTGCATGGCATGTGTAAAGAAGATCAAATGTTCCAATTTCTTCCTGACGTGAATTCTTTAGTTATTGCAGAACTTAAGAAGTGCAAAATTCAGAGTATCCAGATGGATATTCAAGCGGTAAGAGGGCTTTCCAGTTGCACAACAATTGAGGATGTGTAAAGCTATGAAGGAAAGGCCAAAGAAAAGGAAAAATTTGTTGGTAATAAGCATAAGCATGAACCAAATGGAGAAGAACTATTCCCTCCATCCCGGAACTATAAGGGATATTTCATTTAAAAATGTTTACGCTAGAAGCTTTCCACTCAAGGCGCAACTCAATGCATTAGTTGGGGATGACTATGGGAGTCATTCCAGCAAGACTCGTGAAATTCGAAGTGAAAGTTCGAGGAAGAGGCCTCGTAGCGAAGTGGTCGCTCACTTCGACAAAGGAAGAAACTAAGATAGAACAAAAAGGAGTGTTGTTGTCTCCATTGGCAAAACTTGGTACCAGAAAACATGCATGGTGTTTTCTAAGCTTGTTTTATGTAGCTTTAGTTGTTGGTTGTTGCAAAATCTGTGTGTAGAGTTTGGTTGTACATACTTTTTATTTGAGTCTCAAGTTTGTATATACTTTGCTTTGGTATAGGCAAGTTGCTTTTTTAATGAAGTTTTAGCTTTCCAAAATGATCAGTGGATCAATCATGTAATGGTACATGGTCTTATTATGTAAGAGCAGTAATGAATGAAGGTGTTTTTGTTTATAAACTCTTGCCTCTTTATTTATGATGTAAGGCTAATTTATGGGGAGATGCTGCAGTAGCATACTTAGCTTAACGTATGCAGTAGCAAGACAAGCTGAAATCTAATAAAAAAAACATAGGACATGGGTCCTAGTTGATGCGAAAGTGATATTGATGTTTGGGAATTTCAATATGGCACGATGGAGGATGGGAAGCGACAGTTTAAGCAATACAACAAGATAGAAATCACATCATAAGCAAGCATGAGTTGGGTAGAACTCGTGGCCAAGAGAAAGACACATACTTTCCAGGCAATATAACAATGATGTTCAAAGAAATAGTTGGAGACATATTGGATTTGAAAACATGGCGTATGGACAACTAAAAAGTTAGCTATGTTATGTCCAAAAGATAGTTAGTCACAGTTTCTAGATGGACTGTGCAACTCAATAATTTTGTTGTAGCAAGTTAGGCAAAGAAAACTTGCAATTCCAGTTCGGGTATGCAACAATGCCTAAGTATAGAGAGTTTATACTTAGTGGACACATTCAAAGAAATAAGTTCTTGAATGGCGTTGGCAATACTAAAATTTGGCGAGGCATGGAGTGGAAGATTCGGGTGTCTTACGCAAAGGAAACCCCTATGCACTTTGTGACATGCTTAGTAGAGGGCATGAAGGACAACATTCTAAGGTAGGTTCCAGGAACATTGATTAAAATTGAAGGACAATTGTCGTTTATAAGTCTTTGTCATGTTGAGTTGGATGGAAAAGACAAAGTTGGGAAGAGAAAGGCTATGACAATGATTGTAGTGATCCAGGTTTGATAAGAATCATTTCGTGCGTACACTTAGGTGTAACTGATTTAAGGAGAAATCCCGGCCTAAAGTGAACTGGCTAAGAAGAATTTCAGGTTTGCATTTGGGTATTGATGCATGATTTCAGTAGAAGTTTAAGCGTAGTGCACGACGCCGAGAAGTGGCTCAAGTATATGGGATCAATGACAAAGCACTAAAGTTAAGTGATGCTGATGCTATGGAATGAAAGTTGGCAAAGGGAATATTGCGAAATCCAACAATGGTTACTGAATTTTAAAAAAGGTTCTGAAAGTGCATGCAATGAAGTTAAGACAAATATAATGTTTATACGGGGTTGCGTTCAACGAGGGCATTGAACGGATTAGGTGTGGGAGGTCTATAACGTTCCAGGAAAGTGGTGCACAATGATTATGCTTTACACTGTTGCATACCAAGTCAGTGTGCATCCAATTTTGACCAAGTAAATCTATTGTATACATAGTCCTAAGGCATTGGAAATTCGGAAGGCTTACATAGGAGGGTATGAGACTCAAAATAGGAGAGTTTTTGTAAATCTAAGGCTTGGTTCAAGAGGAACAAGTCTGTGTAGGTCCCCAGGTGGGGAATTTTTGTATTTCTTCCCTTTGATGCAATAATATAAAGTGATTGCGTCATGTTCTAAGTGTTCTTGGTTGGCTGATTGTTGTTCGAAATGTATGGAAATGTTTGAATGTATTATGGAATGCATTTGAGAAGTTAAGTGAAGAGAAAGAAGGCTAAAGACTTCCAATGTAGAACTAAAGAGTTGACTGTTTGCATTGGTGAAAACTTATAAGGCTGAAGTGCGGGTGGGTGAAGCTTGATTCACAAAACCACTGGGATGATGGGTTACGCTTTCCACTACACCATTTCATCATATTTGCAACGCTAGTATTTTCGGGTTTGCAACGTATATAAATGTTGCTTATCTAGCAACATCTATATCCGTTGCAAACCCGAAAACACGTTGCTATAATTATGTAATTTCCAAAAATAATTAAACAACGTATTTACAACATTGACATACGTTGCTTACAGTGGCAGTTTATTTATATATCTTTTAACATTTTTATTTTAATATAAAAAGTGTTTCCCTCCCAAATTTTATTTTCCCTCTCAAATATTATCAAACAATTTATATTTCCCTCTCAATTTTTATATTCCCCCCATATTTTCCCTTCTAAATTCTCTTTCCCTCAAAAATATACTTACTACTCATTTACACTAATTTTTTAATGATTTTATTTAGTTCTTAATTTTTACTAATTCTAATCATTTCATCATTAAACAGTCCTAATCATCTGGTTAAGATTTTGTTAATTTAACCCAATTTATTTCCCCCCATTTCCCCCTATTATTAAAACTAAAACTAAAACTCACTCTCACTATCTCTTTCTCTACTCGGCTTTATCCCTCGAAGCTTTATTTTTTTCTCTGAAGCACCAGACTCTCTCACTCTATCTTTTAATTCTCTTTCTTCTCCCAACTATCATCAGCTCTCTCTCTCGAAGGAACACTTGATTATTTCAGATAAACAGAAATCCCAAGTTTGATTGAAGATTCTGAGTAGCTGAAAAGAGCTGAAAACCCCATTTTCGACCAGGAAAGAAACCCTAGAATTCAGCATTAAAACTTCAAATCAATACCCATATATTCTTAAGATATGTATCATAATCAAAACCCATAAATCAAAAAGTTCGATCTATCAACTATTGACTCTAATTTCAGAAGAAGGTATAAACCCCTTTTTTTTGTTGTTGATTAAACCCTTGTGTTTGGTCAGTAAGATGATGGTTTCACTCTTGATTAAAATGTTGTTTTATAATTTGTGAATGTTATTCATCTATTTTATGATCTTGTTATTAATTATTTTATTTTTCCTTCTTTTGCATGGCTTAGTCTTTGAGGGGTTAGATGCTTAATTTTGGGTTTATTTGTAGGGGTTGATTATATGATTTTTGATGTATTGCTTTGTGTATAACAACAATTAGTGTAGGTTTTGTGTTTACCGAGTCTTATCTTTTTTTCCCCAAGTATATGTGAAAAAAGGAAACCAATTTTAGTTGAAAGTTTATAGTCCTGAAAAGGGTTTTGAGAAAGAATTACCTTATTCTTCCCCCTTGTGATTCCAGCTTGTTGAACCTCTGTTATGATTATGTTTGTTGCTTGTGTTTCCATTTGAGTTGCATTTACCAGAGTACTGGTTTGAGTGCGGCTTAGGGAGGCTAGTGATACTATGCCATGAAGTTTGTTATATTATGATAGATATGTATGCTCTCAACTTAGTAATACCATGCCATGAAGTTTTTTTTATTATGATAGATATGTATGTAAGTCATGACTAAGTTTGTTCTGTTATGATAGAAATGTGATTTCTATAAGCTAAAGTTTTTTGTTTTTGGTGCAATCTATGTAGTCATACTTCGCTTTTGTTTTCTTGTAAACTGATGCTCATATCAAAGCTTAGCTTGAAGTTTGAGGTTAGAATTAGACCTTAGCTAAGCTGATGAAACATATAAAACTGAATGAAGATTTTGAATTGATGTTGTCTATTTCATTTTGATTTATGAGTTAGAAGATACGGCTATGTTACTGACTATAACTCAGTTTCCAATTAGTTTCCCCATTTGTAGTTTTGACCTACCTAGGTTTTGAATGAGCTCTAAGTTTGACTTGAAGAGTTGTTGGACTTATTATTTGTGAGTTTTCTGAATGGTTAGGTTCTTATGTTTATTTTTGTTGCAGTTCTTTGTATAGGTGCTAACTGTGCTCGAAATTTATTGACAGCTGCAAGATCGTTGGTGAGTGATTTGTTGTATGTCCATTATTATTTACGAAACTATAAAGGTTTCTTGTTTATAACTTGTAGTTGGTCTTGAGAACTCAATATTTTATTTCGTTTGATGCAGAGAGTGCAAATACGATTTGGGTAGAATTAAAAGGTCAGGTAATCAGTTTAGTGAAATGGACATGTATCCCTGTTAATGATTCTATGCCATGGTGTTTGATAATTTCCTATATGCTAGTTTTTTTTGGTAAATATGATATGTTTCTGGAATCAAATGGAAAGTAGTGAAGATATTATTGCTCCATGTTAGTTAAAATATCCTCTCAAGTTATTGATCCCATGCCATGAATTCAAACTTCCACTGTGATAGATATGTATGACATAATATTCCATAATCTAGAGTTTCTGTTTTTGGTGCAATCTAGTTTGTGCAGTCACACTTCTCTTTTGTTTTCTTGTCATTATTTATAATCTAGTTTGTGTTGACGGTTTTAGAATGACTGAACTGAGTGAGAAAGGATGGATGACTATTGAAGATAGGTGTAGTCAATCTTATATAGAAGGGGTGGCTAAGTTTATTTATTTTGCATACAAAAACATGATTAGAAACTCGCAGTTCTGTTCCTGTCCTTGTCGTCGTTGTCGTAATAGGAAATACCTGACTTTTGCACTGGTCAGAAATGATCTATTATCATATGGCATGCTTAATTCATATGTATTTTGGTCTCTTCACGGAGATAAGTCGACACCAAGATCAGCATCAACGTCATATGTGAGTCAGGACAATGCATCATATATACAGTTTTAGAAGAAAAAATAGTGGAGGAAGTTGTTGAAGAGAGTCATCGAGATGATAGGTTAAATGACTTTATTGATAATGCATTTGGGATATTCGAAGGATTAAATGAGGATGTCAATGCTGGTGATTCTTAACATCCCTTATAGGAGCCTAACGTAGGTGAAAAATACAACAAGTACCAAAACTTAGCGGAAGAGATGATTTATCCAACATGTGAGAATGGTGCGACAACCCTTTCTGTGATTGTGGAACTACATCATGTCAAGAGGAGATTTGGTTGGTATGCAAATAGCATCACTTACCTCTTGGGATTGCTAAGAAAATGGTTTCCAGAGGGAAACACTTTCCCTGCAAAGTACCCGGTAATGAAAGAGATGTTGAAAGATATGGGAAGGAAGGAAGATAACATTCATGATTGCATTAACCAATATGTGTTGTTCGGAAAGATTTGAAGGATGAAATAGAATGTCCAAGTTGTGGAGCATCTAGGTATAAATTCAGACAAGGGAAAGATGGAGTTCAAAGAGTAACTAAATAACCTGTTTTAGTATTGCGACATTTTCCACTTCCTCTAAGACTTAAGAAATACTATACTATACCATGGATTTCTGAAGATATGACATGGAATGATCATGAAGAATCTTCTTCTAAGTATACGCGACACCCAATCGACTCTACACAATGTCAGAACATGTAGACAAAGTGGCCCGATTTTGCAAGCGAAGCGCGAAATATGTGGATTGACATTTCAACAGATGGTTTTAATCCTCGCGGCATCCAGTGTACCAGTTACAGTTGTTGGCCAGTCATCTTGGTTCCTTACAATCTTCCGCCATCACTGTGTATGAAGCCAGAGTTTTAAATTATGTCACTACTAATACCAGGACCTAAGGCACCGGGTCAAGACATCTGCGTTATGCTTCATCCATTAATAGATGACCTGAATAAAATTTGGGAAGGAGTGGATTTAGTAGATATGCATCTACAACAGTCATTCAAGTTGAAATCTATCTTAATGTGGGGTATACATGATTTAACTACATATGGTAATATTTCTGTTTGTGTATTTCATGGGTACAAAGCGTGTCCTGGATGTGGAAATGAGACTGAAATCAATTGGTTATATCACTCGAGAAAGATTGTGTACCGGAATTTTCGAAGATTTCTAAAGTCGACTCATCCTTTCAGGAAAGGCAAGTACTTGGGACTTAAAATAGTAGATACTGGATTGGCGCCAACTCGGTTAAGTGGAGAAGAAGTACCGATGAAGGCTAGCAATGTTCATCATCTTCCCGGTAAGCTTACCAAAGACGGCAAGAAGAGAAAGAAATATTTTTATGAAGTTGTACCTGATGAACCCAATACAACAACTAAAGCATTTTACAAGAGGCCAAACTTGTTTGATGCTCCAACGTGAGTCTCTAACACTTATCTCCATTGTCTCGACGTAATGAATTGTGAGAAGAATTTTATTGAAAATTTAGTAAATGAAGTTCTCGACTTAAAGAAGAAATCGAAAGATAGTGTGAATGCAAGAGAAGATATGAAGGATCTGAATATTCAAAGAGAGAAGTGGATCACTACATATTCGAGAAAAGGAAAATATGTGATACCCGAGGCTCCTAATGCTTAGAACAAGGAGGAGAGGAAAAACTTTCTACAAATATTGAAAAACATCAAGTTTCCAACTGGATTTGGCTCAAATATTGGAAACAATGTCAGTATTGAACCTTCCGGTCTGCATTGTTTGAAGTCACATAACTATCATGTCATTATGGAGTATTTGCTTCCGGTGCTGCTTCAACATGCCTTCCCATGCTACCCAGACTTCAGGAGGGCTCTTCAACAGATCAGTTTATTCTTTAGAATTTTATGCTCGAAGGTTTTGATCAAAAGTCAACTTCAAGAAGCACAATTCATGGTCGCGGAGGAAATGTGCGTCTTTGAAAAGTATTTTCCACCTTTTCTCTTTGTTATTAGCATCCATCTGGTGGTGCATCTTGCCGATGAAGCTCTAACTTGCGGACCAGTTAGATACCGATGGATGTATCCTTTTGAACGTTAATACTTCAAACCTTCTTTTTCACCCGTGGTTACATTAATTTGTGCTATAATATCTAACAACTATGTTGTGATTCAGGGAAATGAAGTCTTTTAAGAACATTCCAAGTAACAATCGTTATGTAGAAGGTAACATCAAAGAATCAAAACTTGTAGCTGAAGGAGTGGTTTATGCAATGGAACATGTGGCGAACTCTAAGGATGGAAATCACAAAGCTACACGAGAAGCGTTCTTAGATGGTGATTCCGAGTACATCAACGAAGGACCTATGGGATATGGAGATAAGACCGTGATCTTGTCTAGTGTACAGTTTACACAATTAGTTAGATGTGTTCTGTTTCGTCGTGAAGTAGAAGGTATCGCATGCTACTATGTGTGAGCACTCATTATTTTGTCAATTAATGTATTTTGTTCTTTAGTTTGTAATAATTGTGATGTAATGTCTTACTATTTTTACAGTGTACTGTGATAAAATTTCTCTGAATACAAATGGGATATCAAGCACTAGCAGTGAAGTAGTGCGGCAGATATATTTCGTAAAGTGGTTATATAAAAAGGTAATAATGCTGAGATATAGTAAATAATTATGGTACCCAGTAAACATTGTTGTTATTTGCCTTGAGACTGACAAGTACTTTAATGCTTCCAGTTGGTGAAAGAGGGAAAAATGAACTCCAAATTGTGGCGTTGCGTAAAAGGACCTGTTGGAGCGAAAGAATATAACAAGTATATGGTTAATGGTTTTACCTTTGTACCCAAGTCTGATGAGCTAGGTCACGTAACACAAGATAGCGGTGCTTGCATGGAAGAAACTACAACATATATATCAAGTCGTAAAGATAAAAACCCCATCGATGATGTGACCAAATGGTATGGTGTGGTGAATCAAATATTGGAGCTTGACTACACAGACTTTACAGAGGTGGTGTTTTATTGTGACTGGGTGAAGGTGGAGAGTAAAATTCGTGGGTGTGAACTAAGTGTTGATGGCAGCCTTGTATTGGTTAACTTGAAATATTTCAGGAGTTCACAGAGTTACTTTGATGAACATGCGATACTTAACTTTGAGTCTTCTCAAGTGTTCTATTCCACATATTTTAAGGACCCTGATTGGTTTGTTGTAATGCACTCAAAGAAGTTTCTCACTGTACAAGCAGATGACTTGATAAAACCGCAGTTCGAAGAATTCCAGTTGATTTTTGCTGATGAGCCCCATTTGAGAGATTTGCTAAGACTGTGCCATGATTAACAACTATTATGTTGTAAACTTGTATTTGGTTATCATAATTAGTCTTTCTATTGGGAGTTTAATATGTTTGTACTTGTGCTTGTATTCTGGATCCTGTTTTGTTATTTTTGATAATGTGTTGGTGTTATGAAGTGTTCTTAATGTTGCTGATTTCGCCTAATGTCAGTAATTTGATGTTTTATTGCCTAGTGTTATTATGTATTGACCAGTTGTATTACTGTACTAATACTTCTCCTTTTTTTGCAGTATAATGAAACAACAACAAAGCTCATATTCTCTAGGTACGAATTCGCTGCAAAATGGATCTAGCTCTTCTGCAGTGAAGCCAAAGATGATAGTTAACCTGAACCCTATTGGCATGCCCCTAAAACCTAATGCTTCCATATTTGCTACTAGAGCAAGATAAATCATACGCCGACATATTCCAATAAACTAAGAAGATTGGAGGATCGTGCCCGATACCTTTAAAGATGATGTTTGGAATTATTTGATGGTATTGTTACTAATTTTTTCATTTATGTGATTTTACTACCATTGAGGATATCGTACTTATGTTTATTGACCTAAATATGTATCTTGCATAGGGGGGATTTTAATTTGATGTGGACCATGTCCGTTCAGTTATAGAAACATGATTTCTAAGTTTGTGGAGGAGATATAAGTATGACTTAAGGGCCATCATCTTTGGACCATGCCGGAAAAAAGCCAAGAAGAGTCCCGCAGTACCTGTAGAGGAGGGGGAGGAGGAGGAGGAGGAAGAAGAAGAAGCTGTACCAGTTGAACTGACTCTAGAACAATGGGAAGATGCAAAAAATAAAGTTACAGCTGGGATGGATCAGTATATCTGGGAAGAATTTGTTGGGAATGAGAGGAATGCGGAAAAGATTGCAAGGAATGCTAAGAATGCAGAATGCCGAAAAAAACAAAAGATCTGTCATACACTTGGGCGATGCTCTTACAACAACAAGCAATATATACTAGTAAGCATCTCTGTTAATAGTTATTATGCTCTATTTTATGTTAATGGTTAGTATGCTCTATTTTTAATATAATGTGGTGAATACGTAGGACAATGATTCGAATGTCAAAGATATACTTGAAATCACTACATAAAAGTGGTTATGGGGACACCAACGAGCAGATAGGTCTGTGCATCCCAGTGCGGTTGAGACACATGTAAGCGCACTCTGTTTCTTACTCTGAGTAACTTTCATAACACCTCACCTACTTGGTTGTTGTAGTATTTGTGATTGATGCTAACCACCAACTTTCAAATACGAAAATGCAGAAGAAAGTTAAAGATGCTAAAGAGAGGAACAAAAGAGGATCTAATAGTAGCAACGATCATATGGTTTCACAGGAACTGGTAGAGGTGTTTGGACCTAACCAAAAATATGCGGTTCCTGGCTACTCATACAATGTCTCTAAGAAGCAGGCTAAGATGGAAGCGATAGCATATTCTGCTCTTAAAAAAAGAGACACCCAAAATGAGGAAAGATTGGACACAATTCAAAGTGAAGTGGATGTTTTGGATAGTAAGGTGGAGGCACTTCATGGTGACGTGGGTATTAAATTCGATGTAATTGTTCAATTATGACTTGTTTAGCATCAGTGTAAAAGATGAATTTACTTTAATGAAATACATTGATATATAATTTTCATTTGTTCTTTTCACAGGCGATACTACAGATGTTGAAGGTTAATGGATCTACAGTAGCTAGAGTAGGCACTCCTATCCCGAAGAAAGGGTCCACTTGTTGTCCTAGTGGTGTAAATGGTCGTGTTCCGGAGAATGAGGTCATTGCAAGTAATGGGCACGCCAACCATTGGTCCAGTTGAGCTAGTAGACAATGGAGGTAGGGTTGTTGCATTGTGTTCTGTAGTCTGTGGTGATATCGTTCATCATAAAAAGATGAAGCCGAATGAGAGGAAGGTCTACATCGAGCAAGTGTACGAGCAAACTGCTATTATCTGAGATGCACTTCAAGGAGATAGTTGGTGTACGTTGAGTCAGATATCACTGCCTAATTGGGTGAGTGGGCTGAGGATAGGCTGGCACCTATGCGTAGACATGTTTAATATCGGGTGATAAAATAATTTGTTTTTTTTTTAATTATTATTAGCAGATGTTCAAAGGCATAGCAAATCCTACAGACTATTTTTTTTTTGGTAACTAAACACGGCGATTAGATCAAACAAACTACTTTTTGTGGGTATTATAAACACTTGGCGAATCCTACAGACTACTTTTTGATGTTTTTGTTACTATAGGATGATTAGACAGACTATGCATCTGTCTAATCTTTATGTAATAGATTTTATAACTATCTTAATGATATATATATATATATTGTTTTCTGACTTCAATAGTCAACCTCTTCTTTACTCCGCCAATGCAAATGCATTGCCGGTCCCAAGCCCGGGTAAAGGAGGAGGGGGAAGGTGCAGTACCATGTATTTCTTTCTAGCTTTAATTAAATACATTAACATACAAGGATCATTTGTTCTTTTCACAGGTGATACGACAGATGTTGGATGATGCACAACATTTCTGTGTAGGATGATTACAGGTCCTATCTGATCCTCCACTATTGTTGATCAACGTTATTACGAAGTCACTGCTGAAGGTCTCTTTCTTATGTACTGAATCTCTTCTTGCAGGAAGTAAATTTCCGTGTCTCCCCTTTGTAACACATTCCATCTTGCTCTTAGGACTATCCTTTCGTTCAGGTAAATAACATCCTTCTCCTGCAATATATACTATTTGTTATTTGGAAAAACTGATGGTGCTTGTCATTTGTCAGGAATAGTTAACAGATCCAAATCAAACTCGAACCATTACCATACCCATCTCCGTTAATACTACCACCATCTCCCTGCAATCACGAACTTCAACTCCACTAACATAACCAGAACCACTACCATTGTCACTAATAGAGGCAACATTCTTTAAAATAATCGTTTTAAGTAATCAAACTCTTACCTTTGTCTTCTTGTAGGGCATAATATGTGGGACGCTGGATCAGCTGCGAAGATGCTTTGAGGTCTGAAATACATTCTCATCATTTCAAAGAGGCTTTTCTCTTTATCAAGTGCTTGAAGACTGCGTTGTAAATTCTATTATCGAATTCATTACTTTAATACCTCCACGTATGAAATATAGGTGCAGTTTGCTGCAGGTAGGGACCTGAGGCCTGGGCAACTCGGAAGCATGATACAAACATTATCAGCCTGGTAATTTATTTGTTCAAATGGAAACAACTAAGAATTGGTTTGTTTGGTTAAGATTAATGTTAGGTGTTTAGTTTCGCTGATTGGGTTCCATCTTGATGCATAGTTTGATCATTGTCTTGGTTGTGTTACTTTTTAGGTTAAGTACTTCGGACAGTCCTATTTTTTCAATCCAAGATAAAGATCAAATTGGCAGATCTTGTAGATGTCTATTTACCGTGACTTGGGTAAGTCATATATATGTCCACAATTTGCTTCGGCCTTAATTTGATCGATACTGAATTCTCCGTCACAAACCATTTCCAAGTTAAAACACATTGAGGCTTTGATTTTGTTCTTAGGATACTTGTAAGGTAAAATACATTTAGCCTTGACCGCTTAATTTGGAAGGTATAATATGAAGACATTCTTGGTAACATTTGCAATTTTACTTCTATCTCTAGCTATCGTATGTGGTATCTGTATGTTCTGATTTAATGCTTACATTTTGTGTTTGTTGATTTTTGTAGTGTATCAAGTACCGTTGGTAGTGCTAGAGTTGGAAGGACTGGTCATTATAGAGCTTGTTAATGACTGAAGGTTAGTTTTAATATGTATTGATGTTTGATCCTTCTCAAATTTAGAAACTATGGTTCTTGACAAGAATTTGTGCAACTGAAATTTAGGGGTTGATCGTTGTCGTAGGCGTCAAAAATAAATTACACTTTCTTACTACTCAAAATATATAATGAATCAAGGGCAAGAAAGGATCGTTCCCACAGAGAGGACTAGGTTGTCAATATATTTTCGGTTTCCTATAAATAACACGGGGGATTTTTCTGATTTTTAATAAAGTAAACAAATATAAAAGAAAATAAAGAAAAGTAAACAAATAGATTCAAAGATGTGGAAGCATTGGCTAAGGATTTCGTTTTCATTCACTAACATGCTCTTGTCATAATAACTATAATTGATATTTAATCTCTCTTTTATCAATGGCCCTATGATACCTTGATCGCAAGAATATCCCGCTAATTTCCTCTTATCATCAACAAACACATTAAAAGATGCAAATATGAATTCTACCTAAAAGAACAACCAAACGTGTAAAAGCACTAATCAAGTTTAATTCCCTAGATGCATTAAGTTATATGAAATCAGACCAATCAAAGCAATCGAACGTGGAAAACGCACTAATCCGATTTAACAAAGGTTATGATTCACATATGATCATAAGGATGCATCACTACAAGCTATAACCATATTCATGCTACTTGTAATCAGGAATCTATTACTTTTACGTATAACAAACCTTAATCTAGAAATAGAGATGAAAACAAACTCAACCGATTCGCGACTCGATCAAACAAGCATTCAAATCATGTAACAATATAAATAGTGAATCATAATCGATAATATGGAGACAAAACTAATTTATCATATCAAAAAGCATATTATGTGAAATCCAATTATTCCATAACCAATAATAAAATTAAGTACTCATGCTCAAGGAGTTCATAAAAATAAGAAAGAGAAACCATATCATATTGTAAACCCTAGAACAAAAGCAATAGATGAGATAACAATTCTAAGATTAGGTTATTCTCTTTTATATGTTTCTCAATTTCCATAAAGGATACTCCTTCCAATATTAGGTCTTCTCAAAACCCATCTCAAAGTGGTCCACCAAGCCCATGTGTGAAAACCCGTGTAAAATTCTGTCCCAAAATACGCTCGCCAGAAAACTGGGTTTTTGGCCGGAATCCGGCGCCGAAAAGTTGCCTGGGATTCTATCCCGTCGACTGAATATTCCGTCACGATGCCGTTAAAGTTAACCGTTGACCTAACGGTCATCTATGGTCAAAGGTCAAAGATACACTGAGTCAGGTGAGTCGGTTCTAACTAGGTGACTAGGATGAATTGGGTTCTTGGCCAAAGCCTGAGCTGTTGCAGTTCTGCATAGGCTGTACTTGTGTTGCATCATTGCATCATAACCAGCCATCATGGCTAGTCAAGCATCTCACCTGCACTTTGCTCTTCTCATCTAACTCATAGCTATCTGCAGCACCAACTCACTGCAAACTTGTCCCCATTGCATTAACTCCATTGCATGAACAACTCCATGGCTTGACCAGCTACACCCAGCCTGCAACATCCAACCTTGTAGTAACCACAACTGCACTACCTTCACTGTTTGGCTCCCTTCACAAATGCATTAATCCAAAGCTCAATATCCCCTGAAATCAGGTTAAGTCACTCCATCTCAATTAGGCCAAACCCATAACTGTGTGCCTTACAGCACCATAACCACCTCAATGGCATTGCACAATCATTCACCAGCAGCAACTTCATGTATCCTCCATTTCCTATCTTAACCAACTGCAGCACTACCTCAAACCCTTGAATCCACCGAGCACGAACCACCACTAATTACTTGCTATAAAATTGCGCCATAAACCCATCTCAGCTCCAACATTCTCCCATATCTTCGCAATCTCTACCAACAATTTCTGCAACAGAAATCGTTTCGCAACACTCATCTCCAAAAATGGTATCCATAAAAACCCATTCTCAGATCGCCTCCAACTTAGTACCACCACCTTGTCTTGACCTCCATATGTTCTTCACAGCACCAGTACCCATCTCTGCAATGAATGGCAACATCAGAATTCTTTCAATCTAACAATTCTCTCAGATTGAACCCTGCCATTTCAATATGATCAGCACAACCACAACATCATTCATACTCAATCTCTCGCACAATCCATTACTTCTCAGCAGGTTTATCCTGCTATTTTCATCGACTCAGCACCACAGACAAATAAGAACCCATCTTCTACTTCCTTTCCAATCAACATCTCCATCTGAATATCAAACCATCTTCAAGAACACAACCAACGCCACCACCATCTGCATCTGAATTTCAACCACATACCCATTCTGTCACTGGACCAACAGCAGCTTAAATTCTTCTCAACTTCTCAATCTGAACCAATTACTCCAAAAACCCATACCAAACAATCTACCAAATGCAACCTCAAACCCATGAAAATCTTCATGACCAACTGAACCCTGAATTCGAATCATACCCATCCATCGATTCTTTATTTCAACACCATTACAGACCCTAGATTTAGTTCTTCTTCTTCCCTGATGCTTCTACCATCTTCTCGCCTCTATCAAACTGCAACCAAACCCTTACTGCCGATTTCGTATCCATCTCTCATGAACCAACAGGAAGGAGTTCATCCCCTTCATTATTCATTTGCAGCATTACCAACACAGATCTTCAAGTCTCAATTTCTTCTCCGATTTCTGAGTAACTGGTTCTTCAATCTCAGATTATATCAAAACCCTTTCATTGCAGTTTATCCATCTCCATCGATTACCCCAAATTATCAACAACATTTCTCATTTACCAACCCTGAATTCATCACTTTTTTCACCTGAATTCTCGATCTCAGATTCAATTTTCTCGGGCACGACGAGCAGCAATGGCTGTTTTTCTTTCTCAATTTCTGTTTTAAGTTTGCAAATGATTGAGAAATATCTCTCAATTTTAGGTTATAAATTAGGGCAGGATTTAGCCACCCCAGCACTTGAGATAGGGGTCACCCAGATGATAACCCCTTAACCTTGGATGATCTCTATTTAGTACTCCAGATAGAATTTCCCCTTAACCTTGGCTCGGGTTCCGGATAGTGTTTTCCCATGAAATGACCTTTTTGCCCTTTCAGCTCAAATTGAATGATTTCTTCTTCTTTTTCTCCGTGCGACTCCAGAGTACCTAATAACTCAAAAACACGCGTAAAATACATAATTCACAAGAAAAATAGCAGAGAAAGTATAAACAATAGATAATAAATAGGATGTATTCTATACCCTATCAAATTCCCCCACACTTAGACTTTGCTAGTCCTCGAGAAAATCAAACAAAACAATTCTAAAACATACATACAACTCCGTGTCGTCGAGGCTACGGTTACTCTTAGCATAAATAACAATCCTTTAAACCCCTAGGTGTCCCTAGTGGACGAGTTATAGTCTCATGAGGTCTTACTAGAGATATACCCAAAAACCTACTCCAACTTCAAAGCGTTCCAGCATCCCAAGCATCCAAAGAGCTATGAGGACATAGAAATTCTACATGCTAGTAATAAGAAGTTAGAAATACCAAAGAATATATTCATTCTTAAATCTTGAGTGAGAAATAACCACACCATAATGATAGAACGTGTGTTTGAGAAGCGATCAATAAGCATTTCGCCTCGACTTCTGCCTCACCAAAAAGGATTTTATGAAATTACACTCAAAAAGACGGCTTTTTTATGGGTCTCACATGTGTGCAGGTAGGAATGAAGAGAGAATTCCTGCAACACGTTGAATGGTGGGAAGGACATCTTCCGAAATATTTTTAAAACCCACATCTTTTAACATTTTGAAAAATCATTTTTCTGACGATCTCTAAGAAAGTAAATCAACCACTATTATCGAGGATGAGATTAATTACTCACCTTCACATCCGATTGCCAATTATGATAGCACAACTCTCACGGAATCCAATAAAAACGTCCTTCGCTCCTTGTCTTCATCTTCTTGATCCTCGTCTTCGGTTTCAACTATTGGTGATAAACTCTCGAACTTCATAGATCATTGATAATTTGTAACCTTTTTCCTTAAAATCCTTGTCGCTTGAAACTTCCTTATAGATTTTCCTTCCCCACGGCTTATTAAATAAATAAAAACACAAACAAAAACAATAATAGATATCTCTCTTGTCTCAATTTTTTTTTTTTTTTTTTGCCTCTTTTTTTTTCAATTTTTTTTTTAAGTAGACAAGAGAAACAAAATACAAAATAAAGTGAAAAATAAAACAAACCATGGCCGTGGAAAAGTACTTTACCGCTTGATTCTTCACAACTTGTATCGCCTCGAAATCATAAACTTCAATAATTCTCACCTTTTGATTTTCTTTGCTCTTGTAAATAAGTCTTCATACTTGGATATAGAATTATGCTCATTGTATTGTAAGTCTTCAACACATATGTAAAAATCTGCTCATTGTATGTTGCTTTACTTGAATATGAAATTTTCTCTTTTCTTGTTCCATTGTTGCTTGCAAACCTTGAACGTCTTCAACTTTCCTTGTAGATTTTGATGTAGCTCCTTGTTGATAATTGTGGTGTTTCTATGGACCCGTTTTTGTTGTTGAGAGAGAATGATGCTAACTGCAAATAGAACTACAAGAAGGAGGCTTTCATCCATAGACTTCACCCTCATGATTGACAAAAATTAGCATTCAAGAGATCACAAATAGTGCTGAAATTGGTGTGAAGTTGGGTAGCTCACCATTCTACCCGG
Organism: Papaver bracteatum; assembly: GCA_023529315.1. Taxonomy (NCBI): domain Eukaryota; kingdom Viridiplantae; phylum Streptophyta; class Magnoliopsida; order Ranunculales; family Papaveraceae; genus Papaver; species Papaver bracteatum. The sequence goes on from JAJJWX010004169.1 coordinate 106,626, forward strand.
AATTAACGTACGGTGACACACACTCAAAAGAATCTCTTTAGTCATGGAAGGATTTCTGGTCGGTGCCTTGGTTGATATGAAAATGGGTAGTATCCACTAATGATTGATCATCAACTCTAATAATACATTTCTCTCTGCTCCTAATTTACATCACCGGCATGATTAAATCCATATTTTAACACTCCAATTCGTAAGAAATCCGAATGTAGTTCCCTAATACTTCCAAGTTCAGTTATGTTGGTCAGAATTCTCTATGTAAACATGCCTAAAAGGATGCTAGTGACTCTAAAATCTCTACAAGTTGAAGGTTTTATGCAAAATTTTTGAAAAATCGACTCAAAAAGGCTAAAAACTCTATATGCAAAACATCCAAACACTCCCCCACACTTAAACCTTACATTGTCCTCAATGTAATTGAATCCTCCTAGTAAAGTCAAGGTGGGAAATCCTAATATGATATTGAACAAGAAAAATAAATACACGAAACACAAAGAAAATAAAAACAAAAGGATAAGAAATACAAAACCGGTGGGTTGCCTCCCATTTAGCGCTTGTTTTAAAGTCAACGACCCGACTTAGCTTCTTGTAAGATTCATTCCCCATATACTAACAATCGAAATTTTTTGGGATCCACCCATAGCACCTGTTTTGCAAACAATAGCTTCACACAAATATTAGTAATGTAAAACAGAAACGAAGCTATTAACCGATAAAAGCTTCCCCCACACTTATTTTTGTCCACACTTGGAAGTGCATAAAGAATATAAGAGTCAGGTACTTCCATGGTGTCTTGTTCCAAAACCTGCATAGTATGAGAATCAAGTTTCTCTAATGGAGGAAATCGAGAAACAAAGTCATTCAACAATGTTTTTGAAGCACAAACATTCAAACCAATAAGAGGTAAAGGAGAAGAAATAATATGCAAAGGGTTAGACAAACCTATCACAATCTCTTGTATCATGGAATCCTCTTCATCCTTGAAAAACTCAAGTGAATTATTCACCTCTTGTATATCATGGTCCTCTATCAAACCTTGCAACCATTCTTCGTCCGTTTCTGCCTTAACCAAAGTCTCGACATTAACATCATCATTACAATCATTCACAAGTTCAATTGGGTCTTCCAAAATATTGGTCATACCGGTTTCATTCTCAACATACTCCTCTTCATTAGACTCAAACCTTGTTGCAAAGTTCTGTAAAACACTAGTTTCATCATACTCATGTACCTTTTGAATAGGTGCTTGATCATTATAAAGATCAAGAGTTGAGTCAACTACACTAACGTCATCAAATATCTCCAAAGGTTGGTCCTTTTCAACACAATCATCTTCGTCTTCATTTTCAGGCTCACCGAAATAAGAATCGTCGTCGGTTTCCCAACCTTTATCATGACGTCGTTTGAGTTTCATATGGATGGCCCTACTAATTTCATTGACAAGCTCTTCCGAGGCTCCATCATCTTCCAACTTGTATAATTTATGTGCAAGTTTCCTGACGTTCACACGCTTACCACCGCTGGCAACAATAGGTTCTCTTTCCCATGACTCTTCCCTTTGAATGAGTGAATGATCATAACTACGATCTGGAGTCGGGTAAGAAGAAATGTTCCAAAAATTGGTTTGTGCGACGTTCTTTCTATCATGGTCAAGTTAGTCTAGCCTTTGTTGCATATCTTGCAATCCATTCATAATCTGCATACAACTCGAATGAAGCCAATTAGAAGTAGAATTATCCCACCTAGGTGCTTGACTTACATACCCACTACAAGGTTGTTGTTGGTATCTATGAAAATCACCATAAGGTTCTCTAGGATATGCATCATAGCCAATAAATTGGTGTTGATTGCATTCCATAGATGGTGGCTAATTGTCATAGTGTTGAGGAGGTTGAAAACCGTATCCATTGCTCCAATATGCTCCGTCCATGAGAAACAAGTACTTGAAACAAGAGTTCTCAAAACTATGTCAAAACCAGAAAATAAGAAAAACTAAAAACAAAACAAAAATAAGAAACCAAAAACAAGTGACAACCGCTGCCTCCCCGGCAACGGCGCCAAAATTTGATCGTTGTCGTAGGCGTCAAAAATAAATTACACTTTCTTACTACTCAAAATATATAATGAAGCAAGGGCAAGAAAGGATCGTTCCCACAGAGAGGACTAGGTTTTCAATATATTTTCGGTTTCCTATAAATAACACGGGGGATTTTTCTGATTTTTAATAAAGCAAACAAATATAAAAGCAAATAAACAAAAGTAAACAAATAGATTCAAAGATGTGGAAGCATTGGCTAAGGATTTCGTTTTCATTCACTAACATGCTCTTGTCATAATAACTAGAATTGATATTTAATCTCTCTTTTATCAATGGCCCTAGGATACCTTGATCGCAAGAATATCCCACTAATTTCCTCTTATCATCAACAAACACATTAAAAGATGCAAATATGAATTCTATCTAAAAGAACAACCTAACGTGTAAAAGCACTAATCAAGTTTAATTCCCTAGATGCATTAAGTTATATGAAATCAGACCAATCAAAGCAATCGAACGTGGAAAATGCACTAATCCGATTTAACAAAGGTTATGATTCACATATGATCATAAGGATGCATCACTACAAGATATAACCATATTCATGCTACTTGTAATCAGGAATCTATCACTTTTACGTATAACAAACCCTAATCTAGCAATAGAGATGAAAACAAACTCAACCGATTCGCGACTCGATCAAACAAGCATTCAAATCATGTAACAATATAAATAGTGAATCATAATCGATAATATGGAGACAAAACTAATTTATCATATCAAAAAGCATATTATGTGAAATCCAATTATTCCATAACCAATAATAAAATTAAGTACTCATGCTCAAGGAGTTCATAAAAAGAAGAAAGAGAAACCCTATCATATTGTAAACCCTAGAACAAAAGTAATAGATGGGATAACAATTCTAAGATTAGGTTATTCTCTTTTATATGTTTCTCAATTTCCATAAAGGATACTCCTTCCAATATTAGGTCTTCTCAAAACCCATCTCAAAGTGGTCCACCAAGCCCATGTGTGAAAACCCGTGTAAAATTCTGTCCCAAAATACGCTCGCCGGAAAACTGGGTTTTTGGCCGGAATCCGGCACCGAAAATTTATATGGGATTCTATCCCATCGACTGAATATTCCGTCACGATGCCGTTAAAGTTAACCGTTGACCTAACGGTCATCGCTGGTCAAAGGTCAACGCTACACTGAGTCAAAGGTCAAAGTTAACCGTTGGAACGGAGCCAGAGTATCACTTTTTTTGAAGGCAAAAGTATAACTTTTTCGAAGACGGGACGAAAGTATCACTTTTTTCTGAAATGGGGTGAAATTATCAATTTTTCCGAAACGGAGCGAAAGCTTTTTAAGGAACGGAGCCAGAGTACCACTTTTTCTGAAACGAGGCGAAAGTATAACTTTTTCGGAGACGGGACGAAAGTATCACTTTTTTCTGAAACGGGGTGAAAGTATCAATTTTTCCGAAATGGAACGAAAATATCACTTTTCCATAAACAGAGAGAAAATAGTCGCAGATAAACCCCATCTTTAGATTCTTCTTCGGTCGGCCCTCCCACCGTGGTAACGGTTGTACTAGTACAATTCTTAAGGAGTTTGGGAGAAATGTTCGTTTTTAAATTTTTTTGGTAACAATTTTATGTAGCTGTACAATTATAAAATGCATGTTTCAAAAAAAAAAAAAAAAAAAATTTCAGTAAAATAGTTTTTTTTAGGGTCTTCCTTTATATACCCCTACAAAAGCTAACGACACCCCTTTTATAGTTGAGAAGGCAGTTGCAAATCGGTTAATAGATTTTTTTTCCGAAACTGATTTTTCTTTATAAATCTACCCCTTCTAAAACTGTAAGAAAAATATTGATTTCGTAATTAAAAATCCGTGATGATCCTGGGTTGATATCAAGTTTGCTAACATATATAAATTCTTCATTTTAAAAGACACACATACAAAAAAAAAACAACCTAAATTCAGAAATATCGAGGAGGAACTGAAAAAAACTATTTTTGTCACGAAATTTTCTATTGATCAGAGTTCAGTAATAAGAAATCTGATGAGTTACAACTTACAATCCCATCGTTTGGACTCCAATTGTCAATTAGCTCAGAAGTGGAGTTATTCTTTTTCCCCTCCTGATTAAATTTTAAACCCATCAAACAGAACTTGTGAAACTATGAATCAATTTTTTTTTTTTAAAAAAAAAAAGAAGATCGATCCGTAGCACTAGAAAATATGAATGAGTAAGATTTTATTTGGGTTTTCATCGAATCACTAAATGCAATCTCGGAAGTCTGCTTCTTATTATGTTCGGTTCTTCAACTTTTTTTTTTCTTTAATCCATCGACATCAATCCATAAGAAGTACGTTTTTGGGATCTTAATCGGTACTTCTATTATTTTATTATCTTTCTTAAACTGCTAAAGAAGATCAAAAGGTATGATAATCTAAAAATCCATATTATTTTATTATTATCTCCGTTTGATTCACGATATATATACTTGTTTGCTATATGTATCCATGGATGGTTAAGTTGCTTGAGTGCACATGATGTGACTATTAGTGATCTATAATTTGTACATGATTTTTTGTCTGATTGCACACGTTATGATTGTATATAGATTGCCCACGGTATATAGATTGCCCATGTAATAATTGTATATATATTGATGATTGATTGAAGTATGTTATGGTATAAATTTTGTCTGTTCTTTTCAACAGGGGCGGAGCTAGAATTTCAACCGAGGGGTGCAAGAAAAACAACTACAAAATAATATAATAAGAGACCAAATTTTGTAACACATCAAAAATTACATTGCAGCCACCTAATAGAGGTTGATAGCAGTTAAATTACTACACACAAAGTGCAAGCTCAACAACAAGAGGTCTTGGATGGGATATCTGCTTCATTTTGGTGTACAAATACAAAGATCGGAGACTTTGTGCGAGTATAACTAGTGTCACTGTCCATGCCGCAACAAAAAATGAACATATTGTGGGTTCTTACCAAAGACGAAAAAAATTCTCAAGATACTTCTAGTTTTGTCATCTGCAAAACACACGATCGTTCCATCGTATAAAATTTCGAAATTCAATTAAGAATTCCAACCAAAGACATAAAGATAAGAAATTGAGTCAATTGGCAGGAATTAATTACGTTCAAGTAGATAAACTCCATGTGGGAGGATACAGACCATACGGTTGGACTCCTTGGATTTTAGGAGGTGCAAAAATCAGTTGGCCCTTCATTTGGGCTTGCAAAACTAAGCCTCAGTAGAGATATTTGACATTCAAGGGTGTGCAATTGCACACCCTTGCACTACATTGCTTACGCCCCTGCTTTTCAATCCATGATCTCAGTCTTGTTTATGATGTGTTTGATTATATTATTTTCTTTTCAATCCATGGTACCACCATTGGTGATATGAAACTTAGGATTAGGGCTGTCAATGGGTACCCGTTACCCGGAACCGGACCCGCTAAATCGGGTCCGGTTCTGGGTCCTAAAGTTGGACCCATTAGCAACTTAGGACCCGACGGGTAATTACCCGATTGGACCCGAATGTTAACGGGTCCAAATGGGTAATACCCGTTTATTTAACCTTTTGATCATTTTTTTAGCAAAATTATAGGTATTTTTGCTAGTTTCGGCTTTGAATTTTTTTCTTACATTTAATATTTATTTAGTACATTAATAAAGAAATAATAATAAATTTTTATAAAAATAATTTATATTCAAGTTAAAAAGAGAAAGAAATTAAGATTTTAATAGTTTTTTAATAATTATTTTAATACCCAACGGGTACCCGGACCCGACGGGTATCCGGGACTTTAAACAGGTCCGGTTCTGTGCCAACACATTATGGAACCGGACCCGAAATCGTTAGGACCCGGAACCGATGTTGATATGCCGGGTCCGGTTCAGGGCCATGTACTACCCGGACCCGTTGACAGCCCTACTTAGGATCTCTATCTTTAAATAAAAAACTAAAACTTAGGGACAGCCCTAGGCACTTAGGATCTCTATCTTTAAATAAAAAACTAAAACTTAGGGATCTCTGTCTCCATGTAGGCATGCACGCCATATGTATACTGACATCCATATGCATATTTGGGTTCTTTTGTTCAATTGGTTATCATATACTGACATCATCACATGCTTCAAGTACTTTTGATAAGAAGTGTGGTCTGTTGACCGTATTTTAATATATATATTGGTATGTAGATTCTATGATTGCCATCTTAGAATAGTCTCCTACATATTTTAATCAGGATGTTTCCTCAACATCATATACGACATTTAAAAAAAAGAAAAAAAAACGTTTGTCTTTATTACTTATTTATTAGTCCTTTATTGTGATTCATGTAACTGTTGTCATTATTCGCACCATGTAAGTGTTGCCATTATTCGCACCATTGATCTGTGGTGAAAATTGTACGTATTGATGTGTCCTATAAAAGCTATATGCATGCAAATCCCGTACGTAATCAATTGTGAGTCATTACATTTTATAACTCATTTGTATGTTTTTGTTGTGATTGGGTATGTCAAAATCCCGACCCCAAATGAGAATGGTGGAGAATCTAGAAAATATCTCTGAACGGTGGAAGAAAAGAGAAGCCTGCACGCCCGCAGAGAAGCCTGTTCGCCGGATCCAACCCGGTCCAGGCGCACCGATCCAACCCGGTCCTGTTCCTGGTGTCCTACTTTTGGGATGTGCGTGGCTAAACCCGTTCAAGTTTTGTCTATATATAGAGGGAACCAAAGCCCAAAGGTATGTAATTATAACACAAAGTGTGGGCCTTTACATTGAATACTTGCTAGGCTTACTTATTCGTTTTTAGCACATGCCTAGTTTTGTTTATATTTTTTTCTGAAGATAAGTCCACATCATATAAATGGTCAATTTAAAATATGATTGTTGGTATCGATCATTAAGAATTTTGATCTTAAAATTATTTTGTTCTCTTGAATATGATATTGGCTTTAGTTGAATGGTGTCTTTTGTTCAATTGGTTGTACCAACTCAATTCCAATGTATTTATTTGGGGTTTAAAAGTACTTGAGAAACATTATTGTGTATTTGATGTTTTCTGCCCAAATTTGAAATGTCATGTGGGACGTAATCCACTGGCCCGACTATTAAAGAGTCGGTATTATCAAAAGATACATTGCAAATAAAATCACACATGTTCCAATTTTTTGTGGAAGAAGTCACAAATGGCGATATGAATCAGAAAATTTCCATTTCTCTACTTCATCCATGATACTAACGAACTAGTATATGTTGAAGTATGACAACAAGAGAACTATCTTTAGTAATATATTTAACCTAAAGTAAGTGGTTGACATGTGTTGTAAGATTCTCTTGGCCTGTTGAGATAAAGAAATTTCTCAAATTAAGCTAAATGTAGCAAAATTGAAAATGGAAAGAATCCCAAAGTAATGGGGGTTAGACGTACCGACTCATATAATGCATGTGAAAAGGGACATATGTATCATGAGGAAAAGATGTACTTTTGTCTTAGGTAGTAATAACACCAATACACAAATATCAACCGAGTATGGGATCAGCTAAAATGTAATTGTAGATCCCATCATAAATGAAAGAGTTGGGAATGCACCTGGTCATAGGTATTGGTATATACAATGTAATGTGTGTATCATAGTAGCAACTAATTTTCACATCAACTTTAATAGCAATAAGAACTTTTCCAGGCCAATTGACTATCTTATTGAGTTGAACTAGATCCAATGTCTACACTCATGGAATGAAAACACGAGACATAAATTCTCTAAAGCACTTGAGATATGCACGTAATATATATTCACTATAAAGTACTTGAGTTGAATCCCACTTTTATTACGTAATAAGGCCACACTACTTATTTAATATCTCAAGACTCAATGTCTAATAGATAATGGTTTCCCTCCCACCATCTTAAGGAATTTAAACTAGTTGTTGAACTATTTCCTTTTAATGTGACTACGAGGATTGGATCATCGAGAGCAACACTACTCAAAATTTGTTTTCAAGATAGAACAAAGACGTCACAATATCTCTACATGTACCAAGGGATAATCACACATTGTTGAATTCCAAAGAAACCCATGCAAATGGATATCATGTGGAACCTGACCATGATGATAATGTAATTGATTGCATCTTTTATAGTCACTAAAGTATTTGGAAGGAAACATACTTTAGAGAGACTAATGAGTCAATTTAGTGAAATGTAAATCACTATAGTATTAATTTGGGTTATTGGATCCATATTGATTCCAACGATGAAATGTTGGAAATCGACTCATACAGACTTTGACATAACCATAAAGGCACTTTGTTTATGACTTGATGTTTTGTTTTGAAAGGACTCATACGTACATCGTTGCGTTTGAGTGGATGATACAACGGGAAAAAGATTGACATAATGCGAAGTAACGGCATATTTCTCAATAAGTGTTTTCTAAAGTACTAGATGCACAACCCCCTCCTCCCTCCCATTATGCTTTTTTTTTTTTTTTTTTTAAAGTAAGAGAGCATATCACTCATTTTACAAAGTCTTCACCAAAACAGGATCGAGACCATCCTAAGATGCAAATGGTAAACAATCCATATTACAAAGATAACGAGGTCAAATTTAGAAAAATATTCATGCAAAATGAGGACCATTAAAGTGACTGATGGATCTGGTGAATGTTTTGATTTTTTGGACTAGTTACAGTTCCCAAGAAATTTGCGTTTGAAAACTACTAGCACATGCCACACAATGCAAAGTACAAAGGCTAACCACCCTTGTTAATGCTAGAGAATTTACATCAAAAGGACTTGATGAAAATTGCATGTTTAATAGGATCAATATAGAGCATCTTATACCCAATGGTCTCGCAGAGGCTATCATCAAAGGTTACAGATGGTTTCTAAGGAATAGGTTATGCGTACCAACCTATATTTTATTGCTTTGGGGATATGCAATATTACACGCATCTTACTTTATTTTCTTTTAGAACCCAATATTAGTCAACCTTTTCTGCGTACAAGTTGGTAACTGGATTTAAGCCTGACATTCATGTTTTTACGCATTTTTGGTTGCGCTATATATGTGCCATTACGACTCCACATCGTACTATGATGGGTCTTCAAAACTGTTAAGTAGTTATGTTGGAAATGAGTTCCCAACAAGTATCCGCATTTTAAAACTTTTGGCAGGAGATCTCTTTCCGCTATATTTGCGGGTTTTCACTTTAATGAGACAGTCTTCCCGTCGTTAGGGGGAGATAAGAAAAAGTATTTTCTAGGGGAACGACAGGAATTGTTGTGGTGTGTTCCCATTGTGTCTCATATTGATTCTTATACTCCACAAATGTAAATGTGAAGTGATAAAGAATATTCGATTTTCAGAATGTACACCGATGTTGCTAAAGTGATGATGAGATCGCACATACCAGCTGCAAACCTACCTGCAAAGTTACAAATCCTCAATATGGGATATACACCATAAACTAAGGTGTTACAACTACACTCAGTGGAAGTGTGGTTAAGGCCATGGCTCCATAAAGGAAGTCGGAGATACCATTTCGTTCGATCAATCCTCACCTAGAAAGGAAGTAAGTGAGTAAGGCACAACTTATTTATATCATTAGAAATCATCTCATAAGATTGTCTATGAATATGTCCATGAATCAAACTGGAGGACGCTCCGAAGTTTTAAATGATTCTAGAGAACAATGAAATCCTGACGGATTATGAGAATGCACATGAGTCAATGGAAGGATCATGCGTGCACATTTATGATACAATCCGTAAATAATCGCTCCATAAGTAGAGCGCAATGAGATCGAACCATGATTTATTTTGATTAATTTCAAATAAATAGCATATTTTGCCTACACAATCCAGGTAGAACTTAGTTCTTTGGAAAATATATGGGTATTTGGTGTGGTAGTGCTAACCAACCAAGTGTAAAGCCTATTAGACATATATTATTAATTTGTCATAAAGCATAATGAGAAGAAACTAGTCTTAAAGTATAAAGACTCGCCTTGTGGCGTGAGGTTTCTCCCAAAGCCCTGGAATTGTTCTCTTATAATGAACGTTATATAGTTCCGCTACTTAGTTAGCTTGGTAATTTCAAAAGGACTTGAAATGCAACATATGTATGTGGTTGTTACGTATCTCTGAAAGAATCAATAGATTGAAGATATTTACAAAAGTACTTGATAGACTTTTGTTTCCCAAATCAAATGACTCTAAACCACAGAGTGCGTTTACAGTTAGATAGAACGCTCACTTATATATTCAAGCAATCAGGAGGATGTGGTATACGTCTAAGTGGCTATTTGATTTGGAGGGGATAGACAAGTAAGTTATTTTTTCTTGCGTGTTCATAAGAAAGTTCCTGATTTGGAATTGTAGCTATTTATGTTGATGTTACAGACATGATATGTACTCTTGATATAACAAGAGACCTTAAAAGATATTTAAAATCCGAATTTGAGATGAAAAATATAGGGAAAGCTCAATCGAATACTGAGCTTGTGGTATATTATTCCACCAGTTTGCATATGTCTAAAGTTGTCATGAAATTTAAGAAAGACATGCATCCTGATAGCACTCCCATGATTAGTCGAGGTTCAAATGTAAGTTAGTAACCATTTCGTCCAAAGGAATATGACTAAGATGTGTTGGGAGATGAAATTCCCATATCTAAGTACAATAGATGCATTGTTGTACTTAGTGTAATAATGTACCCGATTAAATTTTACATCCTCATGTAACTTGTTAGCTAGACATAGCCCAACGCCAACGCAACGTCATTGGAATGGTATAGTGAATGTAATCATGTACTTAAAGGTAACCATTGACAGAAATTTGTTTTATCCCTACAAATACATAAAAAGGAATGCTAATGAAAGTGCAATCCAAAAGTTGTTGATTATGAAGGAACAATAATCTCTTCTCCAACAAAAGTAATCAGGGGGAGATATGGTAGACTATTTTCTTAGTCATTACCAATATTCAGTTTTGAAAAATACATGACTAAAGGAACTATCTGGAATAACTCTGAAAGTAATCAGGGGAAGATGCCGACATCAGGGGGAGGATCCAAGGATATGATGTCGACATATTTTACTTCGAAATTGAAGCTATTTTGTACTCTTTTTCCCTTCAATCGAGAATAGTTTTGTAGCGCCACCTAAGCTAGCAGCTGACTAATCCAAGAGATTAACTAAATAAGAGGCACTAAAATCCAAATTAAACACTTAACTTTCAATTAAGAAATGCGATACAGAACTTAACCCAAAGCTAACCCCGCTCAGAAATATATATATATACAAGGTCTTCTCTCAAATGATACATGTATAATAGTCATTTGGTTTTTAAATAAAATATACAACATAATAAATATAACAGAAGTTAATCAACTAGCGAAGTCAACCCGTGAGGCTTTCCATTTGCAACCCTGATCTGTCACAGAAATTGAAGTGGGAATAATTAACATTTAACCTTATAAGTAATCATAGGCAAGATTTGGAAAACAATACATGTTTTTCCGAAAACATTAAACAGTGACTAAGTCACTGAAATAATCATACATGTATATGGAACAAACTCCTTCGTCAAACAATGTACTAATATGGGTGTAAATTCCTAACCGGCAATTCACACCTATTTAGCTATGGATGCCACCAAGACCATGGTGACCAACTCTAAACAATAAAAGCTGAATTAAAGTAGTTATAAATGTGAAGGAGCGTATCCTATATACCACAAGTGGAAAATTCTCATTTCCCATAACAATTCATATTGACCACAAACAATACAAGTCCTTTCCACATCGTGGAAAGATTAACAAAATTAACAGAATTAACATAATGCAGTTTAAATAAAGCATGAAGTGCATAACAGACAATGCATGAGTTGATAAACATAAAGTTTTGTAAAAGAAATAGCAATGATTAACAAAAACTGTCAAATGCATTCCCACACCTTTTTTGATGACAAGCCACGCCTACTTCGAGATCCACTGGTTCATCCTTTCAATCGATCGTTGTTAATAACTAAATGTTAATCAAAGAAGTGTTCTAAGAGTCTAGCCAAAGTGGCCCATACAAGAATTATATAATTCTATCTAACGGTTCTAAGTCCATTATGGTATCTCATTCTTCATTTTTAACATAATTAAGAGTTTACTAATTTAATTAGGTTGATTCTATTTTCCATTAGATATGTCTTACGAATATCTACAACTTTGTAGAAGAAGTCGAAGGTCAATGCGGACCATAAGTGGTCCAAAACATCAATATAAGATAACTAGTCTAAAGCCCAAGCCCACTTAATCAAACCCATTAATAACGGCCTGGCCCAACTGGGTCAATCTAACGGTCACTAACGGTCAAAGGGTCAACTAACAGTCCACGTCCAGTCAAGGTCAAGTCCAAGGTAATCAAATTGGTCAACTGAGTCAGATCGGGTCAATGGTCCGACTCAGGTCAAGCTAGGGAACTCACTGAGTCACCACGATTCAACTCAGTCAGAAAACTGAGTCAGATAAACTAAATTAGTCAGACATTTGACTGGGTGAATTAATCGGGCCTAAGCCATTGCACAAGCCAAACTTCTAATGCATAATCCATTATGCAAGACAACTCATACTCTAAACAACTTCTTCATTCTTATTTCAATTTTTACCAGATTATACAACATCAATTGGATCATTTCAAACATATAGCTAATTCATATAAACTTCAAAATTTGATTACAAAAACAATCTCGGCTTACCTGCGATTGCAGTGGAAAGCCCCAAGTGAACCATTAATAAATCCCATGACCCCATTCATCTCATATTCCATTCTCAGTTCAACAATATCAACAACAACAACGACAACAACACCACCACAGTTACATTACTTCCCCCACTCCAGTTCCATACACACTCAGACATCAATAACTCTGCACCTTCACCATTCACAACAAGGACAACACTACTCTCATGAACTGCCATTTTAGATTCACTACAGCACCAACATGTATTCCACAACCTCAACAGATCACTCACATCGCAACTTCAAATTACTGCACAGACAACCATCACTCAAACCACCAACACAACTAAACTTCCATTGCAATATCATTATCTTTTCCACAATCTTAACATACATATACTCAAATCCTCTATTAACATAATTCCAACTCCATCCATGTATTCTACAATACCAACCCAGCAACAACATCATCATCATATTCACAATCACAGTTCAATTCTCAAAATAACTTCACTCCATAATTGATTCAATAGGCCATCTTAAGACACCAACAAACTATTAACTCAGTTCAATCAACAACAACATTCATCAATTTAACTCCATCTCCTGAGCTTCAACCACAACTCCAGCTAACTCCAATTCTTCTCATTTTTCTCCCAACTGTTTGAACTTAACTCTTGAACCGACACCACTGAGAATTCTTTCATCATCAAAGAACTCCATTATCTCCTTGTTAACACCAATCCAACCTCATTTCATACATATAACATTCATTCACACACCCAAATCATAACACCCCAATCTTAACATACTGAACTTCAATTCAACACACATATAACCATCTACATCACCAGACTTCAACCCCAGTACCATTTCATTCCATTAGCACCAACATAACTTAATAATTGAAACAATTCAATTCAGAAAACTAAAATTAAATCAACTTAGATGCTTGCCCAAGTATTAGCGTCCTCTGAGTTGTTATTTCCCCAACTCATCTCCACTGAAACCTAATTCAATTCTCATATCTCCATTAAAAACAGAAAAAACCCTAAATTCAATGAATCCCCTAAACCATCATCTTCATCTTCTAACCTTAATTCATCCAACTGACCAAAACCCATCTCGAATTTCCCATTTCGAACTTTAATTTCAATTCCAAATTCTTCACTGAGCTTTTTGTAAAAACCCTAACTCTTGATTTAATCCTTAAGACAACTCCATAGCTTCAATAAACATAAACCCTCTTAATATTTCATCTTCATCAACTCAATATCATCAACAAATACACCCAATCTTAAACTCAGAAACCCTAATTCCATTTCCCCTGATTCACCTCGGAAATCCTAAAAATCCATAATCTTCTCCTACTTAAAACACATCGACATCACCTCCTTCACCATATGTATATCTTCATCAATCAATTTCTCTCTGAACCTCTCTCACAACTCCAACAGAACATGAGCAGAGAAAAAGAAGAAGAAGAATAAGAAGAACGAAAGAAGAGAAAATAAGAAAGAAAAATAAGAAATGAAATTGTTCTCTTCGATCGGCTTTGGGGAGATAAGGTCAAGGACAAATGACAAAGGTACTCCACAAATTGATATGGGGAGCTCATGTCGGCTAAGATGCAAAATTACTATTTTTCCCTTTCTCATAATTTCGTTCAAATCTTCTTCGTACGGTATCCGATTGCCACGTTTGAGCAGTCCATTTCGCATAACTTCTCGAGTTCTATCTAATGGTACTAGTTCCGTATCTAGATCGTTGTTAGATTAAATTTTAATAATTAACATTCGTGTTAAACTAATCGGGTTATTATTGTCTAATTCGACACTTGACCTGTCTAATAGCGTTGACGAACTTGAGGGTCGTCACATTCTCCCCACCTTATAACATTTTCGTCCTCGAAAATCGAACAATCCTTCTATCTTCAAAACTCCCCACCTTAAAGAATATTCTCATCTCTTGTCTAAGAGTAAACAACATAAAACAAATCACAACCTATATAGCTTTCTACAACTAAAATCTACAATTTGTATCTCTAAGTTCAAATACACTGATTTGGATTCTATCAAATATGGAAGTCTAAGTTTCTTACATGAATGAATCTCTATAATGGAAACTACGACTTTTAGATTTGAATTTCTCTATACTAATTTATATGTCAATAATTTACTGGTCCTAAGTACTTTAGAAGATATTTAATAATAAAGTTTCTCATTAAAATTTGGGATCTATTAGTTTACTAATAGAAGCAAGTCTCCCTTTAATGCCTAGTGATACAAGAATGCAGTTGCCCTGTCTAGGTTCGCGACGCCTGACAATTCCTACTACCTAAAAAGTATCACCTGAACATATCAGAATTACCAACCTCACTATTCCCCAGTGTTGGATTAACTATGTGTCATCTTAGTACGATTAACCAAGTGTTAATTTGATTTTATCAAAATTATTTAGTCTTTAACTTCTATCCTTACTAGTGTATGTCTGATAATTTACTTTGTAAAATATATAAGAAGTTCACATCATTTTAAGAAATTTAATTATTCGAATTATTTATCTTACCCTTTTTTTTATTTATTTACTTTAATGAAATCAAATTTTAATTCCAAATAAGACTATATTATTATAACTAGATAAATTTTAAATTCATGTACTAATTAAGAATAACTTAACGTTATATCTATTATTCAAATGTTACTATCATTATTTCCAATGTATCTATTTGCTTATTTAGTTATAATAAGTAACCGCTAACAATTTTTCCATAATCATTTGGTGTTAATACGTTCATCATTATTATAACAATTATTTCTTATTACTTAGACCGATAAAAGTTAACTTGTAATTAATCATAACGCTAAGTTTAATTTTATTATTAATACTCGATTTGTTTTCATCTAACTTTATTTCTTTAAATATATTTTATTGTTAAATAATCCTTAAGTTGTACTAATAATAAAATTACATTTTGTTATTACTATCCGATAATTATTATTCAAATGACATTTACAATAACTCTAAATTTTATATAACAATTAACATTATATAATATCATTATTTGCTTATCTTATCAAAAATTAGTGTCTTAGTTATATTATCAATTTCATTATTGTTTTTATAAATAACGAAAACACTACGAATAACTACTTAGTAACTGATACTTAGTTTAATTTTATTAAGCCTGAATCTTGTAAATATAATTCTACTTTCACGAAAGATGGTTAGAACATATTTTATTTATTCAGATTGAATCTGTATACTATATCTTGTTAATTATTGGTGCTGGTAATTTAATTTGATTTAAATTTGAGTATGCATAACATTTTTAATATGTCTTAATAGTCTTTAGATTTTGGGTATTAATAATAAGTATTTATTTCACATGCAATTTTATTCTCCTTTAAGTTTAATTTTGTTCTAAGTATTCAAGTATTATAAGTATCACTTCATGTGTATAATTTAATGATTTAGTGAATCATTTATTGGACTAAAGATAATCTAGGTATAAGATTGTTAACAAGTTTTTAATCTTTATTTTATGGCTTATATGACTTCATGTTCTAAATTCTATAGAAAAATTCTTATTTATCTATCTGGTTTAATACGCAAAACACAAAATTCAAATTTGTTATTATTTAACTTTGTAGGACTTAATTATAAATAAGCACTAATAATTTTCCACGACTATTTAATCATAATCATTATTTTATCGTTATATATTTGTTAATGAGATTTTAATTTAAGTTATGTTCAATATAATTCTAATTTAAATCCTAACAGTATAAGTTCTTCATTTTAATTTTCCATTTCAAAAGATGATTAAATCTAAAAATTTATTTTGTTTCAAATTCTGATATTACTCCGAGTATCTGAATACTATTATTACCATTTCATGTGCATTTGTTTCATTTTAAAGATTTACAGGATCATACATTAGTTTAAAAATAATTTCAGTACAAGATTATTAACAAGTTATTTATTTTTATTTTATGTATTATATCCTCACCTTCTTAAGTCTAACACCTAGTAAGTAATATATTAATTATCTAGTTTAGACGCAAACATATATTTTTAATTTTTTTTTTTTTACTTAGTTTAATTTACAAAACTTAAATGTACATAAGCGTTATTAATTTTCCATAACTATTCAATTAATCATAATAATTATTTTTTTATCGTTATATATCTTTATTGAGAATTTAGTTAAGTTTGATATGGTACTAATTGATAAATGCTAATATTATTTTATTAAAATTATTATTACTTTTATGAAAGAATGCCACCACGGCTTTTATTGAAAAACAACAAGTGAATTATTATTCTAACAACTATAGTGAATTATTATTCTAGCAACAAGTTACTTTTATTATCATCTATCTATAATTATTATTATAATATTTTATTGAATTATTATTCTAACAACTAGTACAAATATTATTGAGTCCCAAATATTATTAACATTTATGTGATTATAAACCGTTGATTTTACATATAAGTCAAGGTGCTTAATATTTATATATGTGACTTTCAAGATTTATCAATAATACTAATCTCACTATTTTTAGTATTGACTTGTGTATGTGTTCATAATTTTAAACCATTTATTCTCTAATCTTCACTAGATTAGTTATTGGTGTTCCCTACAATTTTTAATTCAATACCTAAACAAACAACCAACCAACAAATCAGTCAATCAAAAATTCTTTTAATTATTATAATAGCTTTTAGTAATTAAGGTTTATCTCACAAACCCAACCCAGTTCTAAACCAATCTAGTTCACTAACTGGCACTGGCTATTCCTATTGTCTACCATATAAGATCTAATAGTGAGCTCTGATACCAACTTTTGTAGCGCCCCCTAAGCTAGCAGCTGACTAATCCAAGAGATTAACTAAATAAGAGGCACTAAAATCCAAATTAAACACTTAACTTTCAATTAAGAAATGCGATACAGAACTTAAACCAAAGCTAACCCCGCTCAGAAATATATATATACAAGGTCTTCTCTCAAATGATACATGTATAATAGTCATTTGGTTTTTAAATAAAATATACAACATAATAAATATAACAGAAGTTAATCAACTAGCGAAGTCAACCCGTGAGGCTTTATTGCTTGCAACCTGATCTGTCACAGAAACTGAAGTGGGAATAATTAACATTTAACCTTCTAAGTAATCATAGGCAAGATTTGGAAAACAATACATGTTTTTCCGAAAATTAATTGTTGATGACTAAGTCACTGAAATAATCATACATGTATATGGAACAAACTCCTTCGTCAAACAATGTAATAATATGGGTGTAAATTCCTAACCGGCAATCCACACCTATTTAGCTATGGATACCACCAAGACCATGGTGACCAACTCTAAACAATAAAAGCTGAATTAAAGTAGGTATAAATGTGAAGGAGCGTATCCTATATACCACAAGTGGAAAATTCTCATTTCCCATAACAATTCATATTGACCACAAACAATACAAGTCCTTTCCACATCGTGGAAAGATTCACATACTCAACAGAAATATCATAATGCAGTTTAAATAAAGCATGGAATGCATAAACAGACAATGCATGATTTGTTAAACATAAAGTTTTGTAAAAAGAAACAATAATGATTACGAAACTGTCAAATGCATTCCCACACCTTTTTGGAAGGCAAGCCACGCCTACTTCGAGATCCACTGGTTCATCCTTTCAATCGATCGTTGTTAATAACTAACTGTTAATCAAAGAAGTGTTCTAAGAGTCTAGCCAAAGTGGCCCATACAAGAATTATATAATTCTATCTAACGGTTCTAAGTCCATTATGGTATCTCATTCTTCATTTTTAACATAATTAAGAGTTTACTAATTTAATTAGGTTGATTCCATTTTCCATTAGATATGTCTTACGAATATCTACAACTTTGTAGAAGAAGTCGAAGGTCAATTCGGACCATAAGTGGTCCAAAACATCAATATAAGATAACTAGTCTAAAGCCCAAGCCCACTTAATCAAACCCATTAATAACGGCCTGACCCAACTGAGTCAATCTAACGGTCACTAACGGTCAAAGGGTCAACTAACAGTCCACGTCCAGTCAAGGTCAAGTCCAGGGTAATCAAATCGGTCAACTGAGTCAGATTGGGTCAATGGTCTGACTCAGGTCAAGCTAGGGAACTCACTGAGTCACCACGATTCAACTCGATCAATAAAACCGAGTCAGGATAAACTAAATTAGTCAGACATCTGATCTGGGTGAGACACCTGGCCTAAGCCATTGCACAAGCCAAACTTCAATGCATAATCCATTATGCAGACAACTCATACTCTAAACAACTTCTTCATTCTTATTTCAATTTTTACCAGATTATACAACATCAATTGGATCATTTCAAACATATAGCTAATTCATATAAACTTCAAAATTTGATTACAAAAACAATCTCGTCTTACCTGCGATTGCAGTGGCAAGCCCCAAGTGAACCATTAATAAATCCCATGACCCCATTCATCTCATATTCCATTCTCAGTTCAACAATATCAACAACGACAACAACACCACCACAGTTACATTACTTCCCCCACTCCAGTTCCATACATACTCAGACATCAATAACTCTGCACCTTCACCATTCACAGCAAGGACAACACTACTCTCATGAACTGCCATTTTAGATTCACTACAGCACCAACATGTATTCCACAACCTCAACAGATCACTCACATCCCCTGCAACTTCAGTACACAGACAACCATCACTCAAACCACCAACACAACTAAACTGCCATTGCAATATAATTATCTTTTCCACAATCTTAACATACATATACTCAAATCCTCTATTAACATAATTCCAACTCCATCCCTGCATTCTACAATACCAACCCAGCAACAACATCATCATCATATTCACAATCACAGTTCAATTCTCAAAATAACTTCACTCCATAATTGATTCAATAGGCCATCTTAAGACACCAACAAACTATTAACTCAGTTCAATCAACAACAACATTCATCAATTTAACTCCATCTCCTGAGCTTCAACCACAACTCCATCTAACTCCAATTCTTCTCATTTTTCTCCCAACTGTTTGAACTTAACTCTTGAACCGACACCACTGAGAATTCCTTCATCATCAAAGAACTACATTATCTCCTTGTTAACACCAATCCAACCTCAGTTCATACATATAACATTCATTCACACACCCAAATCATAACACCCCAATCTTAACATACTGAACTTTAATTCAACACACATATAACCATCCACATCACCAGACTTCAACCCCAGTACCATTTCATTCCATTAGCACCAACATAACTTAATAATTGAAACAATTCAATTCAGAAAACTAAAATTAAATCAACTTAGATGCTTGCCCAAGTATTAGCGTCCTCTGAGTTGTTATTTCCCTAACTCATCTCCACTGAACCCTAATTCAATTCTCATATCTCCATTAAAAACAGAACAAACCCTAAATTCAATGAATCCCCTAAACCATCATCTTCATCTTCTAACCTTAATTCATCCAACTGACCAAAACCCATCTCGAATTTCCCCTTTCGAAATTTAATTTCAATTCCAAATTCTTCACTGAGCTTTTTGTAAAAACCCTAACTCTTGATTTAATCCTTAAGACAACTCCATAGCTTCAATAAACATAAACCCTCTTAATATTTCATCTTCATCAACTCAATATCATCAACAAATACACCCAATCTTAAACTCAGAAACCCTAATTCCATTTCCCCTGATTCACCACGGAAATCCTAAAAATCCATAATCTTCTCCTACTTAAAACACATCGACATCACCTCCTTCACCATCTGTATATCTTCATAAATCAATTTCTCTCTGAACCTCTCTCACAACTCCAACATAACATGAGCAGAGAAAAAGAAGAAGAAGAATAAGAAGAACTAAAGAAGAGAAAATAAGAAAGAAAAAGAAGAAAAAAATGGTTCTTTTCGATCGGCTTTGGGGAGAAAAGGTCAAGGACAAATGACAAAGGTACTCCACAAATTGATATGGGGAGCTCATGTCGGATAAGATGCAAAATTACTATTTTTCCCTTTCTCATAATTTCGTTCAAATCTTCTTCGTACGGTATCCGATTGCCACGTTCGAGCAGTCCATTTCGCATAACTTCTCGAGTTCTATCTAACGGTACTAGTTCCGTATCTAGATCGTTGTTATATTAAATTTTAATAATTAACATTCGTGTTAAACTAATCGGGTTATTATTGGCTAATTCGACACTTGACCGGTCTAATAGCGTTGACGAGCTTGAGGGTCGTCACAAGTTTTTCCCAAAGGGTTTTGTTACTCGACAAGGTTTTTAGCGAGACAACACTAAAAAATCAAGTATGTTAAACGTTGAAGACATAAAGATCGCGTTGATATTACTGAAAATATCTGAATCCAAGAAATGAAACGTGATAGTTTGTTAAGCAACGTAACTTCCAGAATCAACAAACATGGTCTTATAAACATTCAAGTCACCAAAGTAAAATGTGATAAACTCCTTTTGATTGTATTAGACTAATAAAAATTGTCTGACATCATGGGGAGCATCTAATGGTGTGTTGAACTATTTTCCTTCACCGAGGTTACTTTTTCCCACAAGGTTTTGTTACTCGGAAAGGTTTTTAATGAGACAACCATCTAAGGCTATTGTCTTTCCCACGAGAATTTTCTGTCTTGAGATTTGTGAAGCAACTTGTCAATTTCAATGGATCAAAGTGATCACCTACAACGGATCACCTTTACTTGCATCTGTCACGTTGTACTCTTTTCCCTTCATCAAGGTTTTTTCCAATCGGGTTTTTCCTTGTCAAGATTTTCATAAGGCAACATATTCGAGCCTAACTATGTTCTACGTTTGCGTAATATTGTACTCTTTTTATTTAGTTCAGGTTTTGTCCCTCTGGAATTTCCTGATGAAGTTTTAACGAGGCAATTAACTTAGACTCGTCGATCTTTGAGGATCGTATTGCATGTGATGAACTACATGTAAAATACGAGACAACATATGGAGTATTACATATGAAGAGTTGTACCAAGGTTTTGTCCTACAAGGTTTTTCCTTGTAAAAGTTTTAATGAGGAAATTGATTTTGGCACAAGTAATCAAGGAGAGGATGACATTTGAAGAACTATATTCGAAGCACTACATATGAAGTTCAACTGGACCGCACAAGGGGGAGTGTTGTAGGGCTTGTATCCCATGGATGTGCGGACCAATATAGTGTCTAGGGTTTGCTTCCTACAAGTATATATATGACATTGTTTTATGTAACCAACAGATACTAATCAATAGAAACTCTCTTGTCTCTTTGTGTTCCCCATATTTTCCACTACAAAAGTTTTCTCTTTTAATAATTAATTTTAAGGAATAAAATCCTCTTCTGTTGGAGATAGTTTTTTGGGCATGAGGTCCTAGATTTGCTCTCTGGATAGACCCCATAAATAATAATAAATTCAGGTAGGATTTTTTATACCTTATGTTGGAAAAGCTCTAAGGATATAATAGAAAAAACTCTTACAAAACTATGAAATTTGTTCCCATCCCACAATGAAGTAGGCAAATGCTTAAAATGTATACGCTAATATCTTGTAAAGGACAAGTATATTGGTGCATTTTAAAATTCTCGGTCTCGTTGGTGCCACTTTGGTGCATCCCTGTCCAGGATGGTATCGGCAAGACTGATCCCACAATTTCTTGCCGCGACCATCAATGGTACCACAACAATTTACGATATGTCCGTTCACTTCCGTGAACGATATCTATTCATGAACATCGTGTCCTTTCCATGCATATGGATATTCTTGAGCAACAATTTTCCCACGAATTTAGAAAATACAAAATAAAGAATTATTACAATAATAATGACATAATAAAAGCTATTTTTGGTCTCTTCCGTTATTAAAGATAGTTACATACCTTACCAAAATATTCCCACTACCGCAAAGGCTGGTAAAAGTTATAGGAGTTAAAAAATATGTCCTTCCTCCTGGAATGATCATTGTCAGCTTTGCCTTTCGCGATTGACATACTGCAGTCGATGCCTTCAAGAACGCCTAAAAGAAAAGTCATCTGGTAATGTTTAAGTAGGATTGTTTTTGGAACACCAGGTTTTGACAACAAAAAAAATGTATATATTACGAACCTGAGAATCATCTCTATAGCCATCATCAACAGCTCCAAGACTTAAAGCGTTGAAGGTGTGATTTGCTGGTTTGTATCGTCCGGCATCGACACAAGCAAACATCCAAAAGATGATTCCAAAGATAAAAAAAAACTGTAGAAACTACTGTTTCTTCTCGCCATCTTGGTCGAAAATGTAATAAGTGCTAATTTAAGTTTATCAGAACCTAGATATATAGTGTAGTTTACATAGATTATATAGAGCAAGTATGAAGTATCAATCTAGAAAATTATCATGTTTTATCAATATGGAAATAAATGTACTATGTTGAAAAATTAATAAGTGTTAACTTAAGTTTATCAGAACTGTTATAAACGTGTAATTATGCTAAGAATATCTAGGGAAAATCCCGTTTATTACTGGGATGCTCTTGTGTCTAGCCCTATAAATAGAGGATCTAATGTTAGTCTATTGTACACATCTAATAAGATTTTATCCCTTTCTTCGTCTCTACTTTGTGTCTCTCCTTCCCTGCTTCTCTATTACACAATACGTTATCGCGCACGAAGCTCTAACCAATAAGCGAAATAAATAAATAAATAAATAGGGATAAACTTTTCATCACATATACGCATATGGAGTCATTAGGGAGACATCTTAATCTTTGTTTTTAAGTTTATTATATATACGCTTTTATCGTATAACAAAGATTTGTTGCATGTTAGTTCATGTTTGATATTTCAGAGCTAACTTTACTTTTTTATCCTTTTGTAGATCCAATTGTAGCACTCACAGTTAGCTAGGGAGATTTTAGTTCTCCAATTCTAGTTAACAGTTTGGTTTGCAAGATGAATCAAATCTGCTTGTGGATGGGATTTGTCATTTTTGCTTAAGAAAGTCCCATTAGTACATTCATCAAAGACACACGAACCAAAAGGTATCATTTTTTTTTGGTATAAAAAAGGTATCAATTAAAAGCGGTGTCTGTAAACCGCCACTCTACATTAAAATCTCAACATAGTTTTATGTTTCTTATTTGAGTTTTTATTTTTCTTTTAGTTATAGGTACATACGAAGGAAATCAATTTTTCTCTTATAGTTGATTTCCTTTTCTTCTCTATATTTTTCATTGAGAAGGAAGCAAATAAATCCATCAAAGGATGGCCTACAATTTCTATTCCTTTAATGAAATTGTAATCACAAAAATTGGTGTTATCGCATGTTTGGTTACCTTTATAGTAACTAATCGCGACTTACATGCATGGTTCATAAACCTCCGTCCAATTAAGTTTGGTATCTTCTTCCATTAGTTGAAGATCATGTGATTTTTATAATCGGTTTCTATTTTATTTTTATTTTTTACAAGAAACCATCTATCAACCACGAAGTGGATTTTCTCTATGCGATAACTAAGTCGACATTTCTTTTTCTTTTTGTCGATGCAATTTTGGTGTATCGTATATACCAACTGGTATTGGTTTTCTCCATCAATTTTGCTGAAGGAGCGAGACATTAAAATTGGCATTCTTAGAAATTTAAGCCCATATTTTTTTCCTTAGTTTAATGGTAATCGTTTAGACAAAATGTTACCAATCATGGTTTTATTTTTCTACTAATAAACCATTGATTTTTATTTATTATGGGAAACCATGGATTCCTTAACAACGAAAAAAAGATCTCTTTATTTTCTTAAAAAGAATCATATAAGCCAATTAATTTGGTTTTTCCCTATTGATCCTAAAGGGATATATAAAGTATCGTTATTATGATATTAACAATTGCAAACACCAATAGCTGAATTCCCGAGGGATGTTGTGCAATTTTTCTTCTTCCTAATATTAATCTCCTAAATTATGACCGTTCAACTTAATGTTGAAATACGGTAGGACACAAAAGATCAATGGGTGCGCACCCGGCTTGTTGGACTATATTATTAGTCCTTGTATTGACTATATTGATCTTTGTTTAATTTTCTTTTGATAAGAAAGTGTCCATAACTTCAACTAAATTTTTATCTCGTTGGCCATTGAGGTCACAAAGTTATTGGTGATTTGTTTGCATGTTTTTAATGCTCTAGGTTTTAGCATATATGTTTTTATTTATTTTTTTATTTTGCTTTTGTTGCAAAAATAATGCATGGTTGATGCTAAATATGTATGTCTATTAAGGCTACAATTTGTTTTTATGTTGAAATACATTTTATTATGAGTATATGTCTCGAATTAATCATATAATACTTTACGAAATTTAAAGTTTTCGTATATGAGATAAAAAGAAAATTTCCACCATGATCAAGGGGAGAGCATACATTATCGGAAGCTTGTGTTAATTAACTTAAAAGTTATATCAGTTTCTCTCCTAACATGATCAAATCGAAAAAAGACTGTCACTATCAATAGGTGTGAAATGTCTCATTTTTCTTATATATAAGCTTTTGCCTCTTGAAAGGCAAATCCAATCAGATATAGTAAATAGTAGAGTTTAAGAATAAGCTACAGATAGTTATTAAATAGAGTCTATTTAAATAAGATCCACATTTGCATAGTTCATATCTCCTCAATGGAAGATGGGGAGATTATAATGCCTGCGGGCACTGGTACCAGTAATTTTGTAAAATTTTCAAGATATGCATACAATTGAGAATGTGGGATCGTTGTTAGTTAATATTATCGAATATTCATTTACAGTAGCTACTGAAATAATAAATGATGGTGGTTGATAACCCCTCTGTAGAGAAATATCGACATGTGTGATTGGATGGCATGCAATCCAAATTAGTTTGGATTAATCTCTCGATTGACGCATTTATGGATTCAAAACTTAACACCTTAAACATGCCAAGCCTATTAATTATTGGTTGGCATAGTCATAATGCATCGTTATACGAGAAATTTGTTCGTTTGTAAAAATAATTTCAAGGTCTTATTTATTTTCAGACCCTAAGATTGATTTATTAATTGTTCTCTTTATACAATGCACATGTCGTGGTAGTCCTTGAAGGACGCATACTGCATTCACACAAGAAACGTGGTCAGAGAAAATATTAAATTTGTAATCCTTGGAGGATTCAAATTATATTTAGGAAGCCACAGTACCTTATTTTCTTACATAAGGTTTAACAATCCTTTATGTGTTTTTAGAAATTTGGTGCAAAACCAAAAATTCGGATTAATTAGTTGATGCTATCAACTTTATAGGTCTCTTGAGGAGTCCTTAAAAACACAAAAATCCACGCTTTAGCAGCATACATACATACATATATATATATTCTCCTTACATATGTAGTTAATATTATGCTTGCATAAAACCTGTCTATGGTATAGACTTGAGTTCCGATGCTTGTTTTCTAGTAATACTCATATAGTTGAGTTAGCATCCATAAATTATTGTCAAAAGTTGTACTCTTTTTTCCTTCGTTTCAGGTTTTGTCCCATGTGGTTTTCCTGGCAAGGTTTTAACAAGGCAACATCTTTGACGTTTAATTTTCTCAAAATGATGATATTTGTGCTCTTTTTCCTTTTTCCATTTTTTCCCATTGGGTTTTTGCAGAAAAGGTATTAGTGAGGAAATTTAATTCAACATGGTGGTCATCCATGGGGGAGTTGTATCAATTTCCATTATTTGGTGGATTCCCACCATTAACTAGGTCATTTTGTTAGACCACATCAACAAAATAGTCTCCTATGAATTTGGATATTATTCTAATCCATATATGGTGTGATCACAACTTTTGTTCACCTATGAAACTGTAACTAAATATTGGCACTTTGTTGAAAAAATTACATCAACTACTTTCGCAAATCATCTTCGAGAAGCTAGCAATCCAAGAAGCAAGTCCTCAATGTATTTAAAGAAGCATGAAGACTCGAGAACACTACCATTAGAAGACTAACACAAAAGAAGACTTCATGAACTGGAAAATTTCTCACGAAAGCATTGCTATCTCCAACATTCAAGAAATTCATTTATTGAAATTGGCTCGACTCGAAGATTTGCAAGCCAAGATTTAATTGAAGTAATTATTAGGGGGAGTATCAAATTAGAAGGCATTTTACTGGACTATCATGTTGTACTCTTTTTCCTCCATCAAGGTTTTTCCCATTGGGTTTTCCTTGTCAAGGTTTTAATGAGGCAACACTTGTGTGTCCAAATCTTTTCTAAGTTTTTTAATTGTACTCTTTTCCCTTCGATCAGGTTTTGTCCTTTTGAAAGTTCCTGACAAGGTTTTTTAACGAAGCGATTAGCTTAGACACAATGTCATCAGAGGGAGTGTTATAAACGTGTAATTATGTTAAGAATATCTAGGGAAAATCCCGTTTATTACTGGGATACCCTTGTGTCTAGCCCTATAAATAGAGGCTCTAATGTTAGTTTATTGTACACATCTAGTAAGATTTTCTCCCTTTCTTCGTCTCTACTTTGTGTCTCTCCTTCCCTGTTTCTCTATTACACATTAAGAACATAGATATATAGTGTAGTTTACATGGATTATATAGAGCAAGTATGAAATATCAATCTAGAAAATTATCATGTTTTATCAATATTGAAATGAATGTACTATTTTTCCTAAAAAGTTTAAATCTTAATTTCTTGATTAAATTTAGGAAAGATTATTTGATAGATTGAATCAATTTGGTTACTATGTGGAAATAGATAACGAAATCAATACTCGTTACGACTTACCAAGAATTTAAAATGTAAGAATATAGCAGATTTTTTACCAGGTAGAGATATACATGACAACATTATTGTCGCTCATGAGATGATTCACACTATAAAGCACAAAGAAGGACACAATGGTACTATGGCTTTAAAACTTGATCTTTCTAAAGCTTTTGATAGAATAGAACGACCTTTTTTTGCTAGGAATTCTTAGAAGTTTTGGCTTTGATGAAATTTTTTGTGGCTATATAAATCAGTGCATATCTATTACTCACATTTCTTTTCTCTTAAATGGTTCTCCTACTCATGGTTTTAACCCATCTAGAGGAATCAGACAAGGTGATCCCTTATCACCTTATCTTTTCATCATCTGTATGGAATTCCTATCTAGGATGTTATTAAATGTTGAAACTAATCATCAAATTTCAAGAGTTAAAGCATCTAGGAATGCTTTAGGTATTACCCATCTAATTTTTATTGATGACATTCTTATTTTTGCTCAAGCTGATATGCACAATATTGCTGGTATTATGAATATTCTTGACTACTTTGGTAGTGTTTCTGGTCAAATACTCAACTTGGATAAGTTAAGTGTTTATTTTAGTCATAATCTTAGTCCTAATTCTAGAGAAATACTTGCTAGAGAACTTAAAATGACTGAAATGAAGGACAATGATACCTATTTGGGAGTCACATTGTTGATAGGGAGAAACAAAACCAAAGCTTTTAGGCCACTAATTCAATCCTTTGGATCTGGACTTAAGACTTGGAAAGGGAAAACTATGAATCATTCTGTTAGAACTTTTATGGTTAAACATGTTTTAAATGCCTTACCTACTTATCAGATGGGTTGTTTTAGAATTCCTAAAACTATGATTGAATAAATGTATGCTATTCAAAAATATTTTTGTTGGGGACATAGTAGCAATAGAGGACTTTGTTTGATAGGATGGAATAATCTAAGTATTCCTAAATCTTTTGGTGGTCTGGGTTTTAGAAACCTTGAAAAATTTAATACTGCTATGTTAACTAAGTTGGCATGGAAATCTTGTAATGATGAGAATTCCCTTTGTATGCAAATTGTTAGAGCCAAATATGGTAAGAATGGCAGTTTGCTCCATCTAGATAAGTTAAAAGATGATTCTTCTTGGATTTGTAAAATTATTTACCCTAGTATTGAGGTTGTGCAACAATACCCAATGTGGATAGTTTAGTGTGGCACTAAAATTAACATATGGCTTGATAATTGGATTATTGGTTTCAATAGTCCACCTGTCCCAATTGTGGCTCTTTTTAGCATGTTATCTTACACTTTAGTTTGTGATATTTTTCTTCCTGGTACTAGAATTTGGAATGAACATCTTATCTTTTCTATCTTTAACCAAGATACCTCAACTTATATCCTAAATATGCTTATTCCTTCTACTGGTGGAGATTATCTGATTTGGAAACCTGACAAAAAAGGTAAATTCACAGTAAAGAGTGCTTACAATACTCTTTGTGCTAATTCTGTTAACAATTCCATTGCTGGTGACAACATTCCTAAGGATGTTGGGAAACAACTCTGGCACTATTAAGTTCCTTATAGAGTCCAACTTTTTGTCTAGAAATACTTAAAAAATATTGTTCATGTTAGGGTCAGACTTGCAAGTTATAACCCTGAGGTAGAACCACAATGTAAGTTTTGTAATCATTGTCTTGAAACCATTAACTATTTACTGCTAGAGTGTGACTATGCTAGATCCATATGGAATTCTTTAAATGTTGATATTATTGTTGTTACTCAGCAGTTTAATTCTTTCCAGTCTTGGATAATATCTTGGTTCATTACAGGTGCAGAACTTCAGAATGGTTACAGAAATGAGAATTATGTGATTAAGTTAATGTGTATTGTCTGGTATATCTGGAAGGACAGATGCAATATGATTTTTCAGGATATTTCTCCTAATAGGAACAATATTCTCATTAGAATACATCATTTAATTCAACAATGCAATTCTACTATTTTTTCTACTAATGTTAACATGTAATGCAACATTCTAATCAAGGAATGGATTCCTCCAGAGGAAGGATTTTTTAAATTGAATATATATGCTTCATACATGACTGAAACTAGGAAAGGTAGCATTGGACTAATTGTGCGTAATCATGCAGGAAATGCAGTAGGAGTTAAAGGATTTCAACTGGAGGAAGAGGTGGATGCAGGTGTGCGAGCTAAACATTTTGAATGCAAAGCTCTTGTCATGGCAGTAGACTGGATGGGGGAGTATGGCTTTAACATAGTTATCTTTGAGATGGACTGTGCGAGTGTGGTGAACTCTATTAACAGTGGAGAATCCCAAGTGCACTAGTTTAATAAACATTTAATTTTTGCAATCAAGAACAAGTTTTCCAGTAATAATTTTTGGTTTTGCAAGATAGTTAATAGACTAGGTAATAGTGTTGCTCATACACTAGCAAGGAAAGCTATAATTGAAGATATAAGTTTCTCTTATGATCCCAATTTTCCTCCTGATATCACCAAATGTATTGAGGAAGACTATGTCTCTAACAACAATTAATCAATAAATCCATCTTTTAGTATCAAAAAAACAAGAAAATAATATAGCAGATTAATAATGTCACTTTTAAGATGCATGATTACATCATATCTAAGAGCATTCGGGAGACGTTCTTAAGCTAAGTCTTATGGACTAGATTTGGCTTCTAGATTTGACAAAAAACGTTGTTTATTCTTCTTTTCTACTTCTTTCCAGATATATCTCGAATGCCATCTAGTAGCGAGATAGTTTCGCCGAATGGTTATGCGCAGTAAAAATTAACTTTTCGCTGTCTTATTCAGCGCAAAGTGGGAATATTCCACGGTAATGCGTTGTTCCATTCAGCGGAAAGTAAAAAAAATATCTACACTGAATAATTCAGCGTAACCTCGCTGTTTGGTTCTACGACTAGACTAAAATAGGATTTCCAAAAGACTTAGGAGTTATTCTAGCTGACGTGGACTTCCTATCTAGATTAAAGGACATAAGACTAAGTCGTAGGTTGGCATGGTCAACGGATGTATGTCAGTTAACACTCGGAGTGATATAACACTACTCAAAATTTTATCATATATTTTAAAATTAAAATTTATACATATAATGATTTTTGATTTAACAAAATCTTACAAAGTTAATTAGCCCTTTTTGAATAGCAAAACCTATCCTATTAAAAATAAAATCTCGTGAGCCAGGGGTCATTACATTGCTGCGCATACCCTCTTGAGTAGTCCAAGCTCCGGAGCCAAATAGCCAAAACAAGCATGCCCATTGTCAACACATGCTTTCTCATGCTTCGATATATTTTAATTTTTCTTGATATGGTAATACCATATATGATATTTCATCCATCCCAAAATAGTTAATATATTTTCCGTTTATATAATATTAATAAACAGTGGTTTTAAAAATATTTGGTAAAAATATAATATAAAAAATTGTTCATGAACTGTGAGTTGGGACTACAAAAGTATATCATATAACAAGGCACAATACATCACATTTTGTGTATATTTCACAAAAAGTCAATATTCTCGCTAGTTTTTAAGATTTTATGTTGGTTTATTTTTATAACAACACATAAAATACCTAAATATTTGGAAAATATATTTCAATATCGTTGTGATAATATCATTACCCATATTTGACTAGAACATTAATTTACATGACAAGTATCTAATTTTATATTTGATGGGCTATTTCTTTTTATTAAATAAACTTGTTAATTTTACTTGAAATAATTTCAAATGATTATGTTGTCTATTGAAATTCTCGTGATAATGTCCGACTTAATGTATACATTAAGTGATTTCAAATTGTATTTAGCACGTGTGCCAGCATGACACAACACGTTTATTCGTATGTTGTGCCCGTGGGCTGTGTTGTGCCTAGCTTTTGACTAGTAAAGCACAGCACGGCACAACACGTTTAAATCGTTGGCACATCGCAGCACGACACATGGCACGTGAAGCACGCGACTTCGTGTGCCGGGCCAACACGTTTTACACCTCTACTTGACCCCGCTCACAGTAAAAAGAGAAAATAAGAAGTACTAAGTGAGAAAATTAAGGGAATTTAAAGCATAACCTCTGTAATTAAGGTAATGAAATCATCTCAAGTGAGACATCTCAACTGAAAACACTCATGATAGTATGAACTTAACGAAATTATAAACTTCTGGTTATTTTCTATGCTTAATTTACTGGCAGAGATACATAAACTTAGGGAGGGCAATGCTTTGACCCCACTAAAGTAAATTCCTAGGTCCGCCACTGAACATTTAGTTGTAAAATTGTCCATTACTACAACTTCGTCTTCGTCTCCATTGAAAGCAGATGGAGTGCCTAAATCTCTCATAAGAGATCCCATTCAAGTTACTCATTAGCATTGAGAAGTCTGCGAGAAGTGCATCTGCCATTATGAATCATGTCTGCTATGGTAGCATTTTTGTTCCTGACAGCTTTGTAAACCGCCAGAAATAGCCCTTTTAAAATGCCTTTATCGTTCCAAAAATTGATCCCAGCTCCGTTGTTTACCTTGGAACTCGAGTGTTTCTGCACATCACGTACGACTCGTAGGCTCCTGCATTGTGACGAACTATCATCTGCAGGAATGAGAAGATTAGCATTGGCCTCAGACTTTTGCTGAATTTTTCGCCTCCACAAAGCACTCTTACTCATCGAATAACGGCAAACCCATTTAAAAGAAGAGCTTTGTTAGTTAATCTCAAATTCTTCACCCCTGGTCCTCCGTATTGTTTAGAAAATACAAACCTTTGGCCATGATACCAACGCCATTTTTCTATTCCCAATTTTTTCTTATTCTAAGAAAATTGGCATAATCCGCCCATATATAAGGACAGAGGGAGTATTATAATTTCTAAATTTCAATGAAAAATTTGTAGTATAATTTCAAAACTCATTGATTTAGGAAGAATGAGTTCTCAATAAACTTTTGAAAAGTTATCCAAAGATAAATTTTATTAATCCATAAACAGACTCGAACTATAAATTGGACAGACTTGAATAAACTTGGGAAAAACCCTCACTTGTACAACAAGAAAGGATGAAAAAACCCAAAACTGACTCAAACTCGAAATTTACCGCTAATTTGAGATTATTCCAAATACGTACTCAAAGAAAACTCTATGCCAGCACGGCGACCCAAACAGACTCTTGACGGAAAAGTTAACAAAACGAAGTTTTCCTGAAAGAGATCGACCCGACGCTTAACAGGCAGCTGATGGTGTGTTGTTTTTGCAACAACATTCGCACAGTTGCGAGGAATTTTCTACTGTGCACCGTTGCATTGCCACAAAACCTGCCATTCCAGAACATTTTTTCATGCACTCGCTTGAACACTTATCACAACCACATGGTTTAAAAGTTAAATATGTGTCCCCGGGGTCGCACATATTCTTTGGGGTTGGAGGGGATGGAGATGGAGATGAAGGTGAAGGTAAAGATGGAGATGAAGATGAAGGTGGAGATGTAGGAGCGGGTGGTGTTATAGACGGAGATGAGGGCAGAGATGGAGATGAAGATGAAGGTGGAGATGTAGGTACGGGTGGTGTTGGGGATGGAGATGAAGGTGGGGTTTGAGATGAAGGTGGAGGTGTAGGTACGGGTGGTGTTGTGGATGGAGATGAAGGTGGGGTTTGAGATGAAGATGGAGGTGTAGGTACGGGTAGTGTTGGATATGGAGATGAAGGTGGAGGGGTAGGTACGGGTAGTGTTGGAGATGGAGATTGAGGTGAAGGTTTAGGTTGTGTTGCAAGACAACATTCACAGAGCTCCGAAAAAGACATATCTGTGCACGATTGAAGAGGTAGAGGAGGTGGAGGCGGTGGCAGAGGCGAAGGCGATTGTGGTGGTGTAGGTGGAGGTGGTGGTGGAGGTGGAGGTGGAGGTGGAGGCGGTGGCGGAGTTGGTTTGGACTTCCCACAGCAACACTGCTCATACCATTCATAACTAGGGTCAGGATAAGCGCGACCACCTGCTCCACACTCTGCCCTTGTCATCCAAAGCCCCTCTTTCTGGCAACGTTCCTCGCATTCAGGTCTCTTAACGCAATGCCTTCCATGTGGGTGTTTAATCTTTATATATTTTTCTTGTTCTTGAGGTTTGCATATATCATAATCATGTGGCCATGCGCCTTCAAAATCGTTTAGGGATAGTGGAAGAAGGGTTGGCGGTGTGGGAGGGTCGGAGAGTGGTGATGATTTTCCACAGCAACACTTACATCTCATGTCACCACCATCACGACACCCATATGAGACAGCTGGAAGATCCATGTCGGAACATTCGTCCATACACCACTGCTCACAAAATTTGCAATCCATTTTCTCTTTACGTCCATTCTGTGAGTCAAGGTATACATCCCCATCAACGCACATATCCCTTTTCCATGCTGCTGCCATCTCTACAAGTACACACAATAATATATATAGTATGAATAATGTTATAATATAGTGCATGGCACTTAAAGAAATCTCAACAGAAAATATGCATACCTGTACCAACAATGAGGCATATAGTGAATACTGCAAAGACAATAGAACCAGTAAAGAACATAGGAGATCGTCTCCTAATTATCGTCATCTTCACTGATAAGATGAAAGCACAACTACTTTACTTGTGTTTCCTTCGTAGAGTTTTTCTCTTTATATAGAGTGCGTATACCTTATCTTCTACAGGGATATCACTAGAGGGTACGTACTGCCTATAGAGGTGGTGTATACATTATCTTCTACAGGGATAAGGTGGTCCTCCGTTCAGTGCAATCTCGATGCAACAGGTAAACCGTTAACAAAAGAAAAATCGTCTGATCACAAAAATATTAAGTAATTATATGGATTCTTAAGCTTTGCATTTGTATTCAGTAGTGTATATTTGATGAGCATGTACGTATGAGAGTTCAGAGATTTAATTTCCAACATGCCATCTCCTTCTCTAATGTCGCAGAAATAAGATTAAGTCGTTTAAGTTTGGAGGCAGCACATTTTGAATAGTCCACATCTTATGAACTTATTACGTACTCTATTTCATGCGTACTGTATCTGCATTTAATGCACGAAGGCACTACAAAAGGGAAACATGAAGCGACTATATCTGCATTTAATGATTAGTACTGTATTTGCATTTAATGAAGTGAAACATGAAATGACAAAATAGCTAATACTATAAAAAATTGTGTAAAGCATGGGTGCACATCTGATATCCCTGCAGTTTTGTCTCAGTCTTCGTCGAGATCTTCGCTGCAGTTTTGTCTCAGTCTCCGTCGAGATCTTAGTTTGTAATAGTCGCTGCAGTTTTTTGTCTCAGTCTTTGTCGAGGTCTGAATCAGTTTCCATGGATGGTGTTTAATCTGCTGGAAATTAAAGATAAAAGATACCAAGTTTTGAAGCAAACAACACAAACGCGTGGCAGTGGTTAATTTCCACATTTTTTTTTAGGTCGGCAAAGAAGAAATTTATTAGAATGGAAATACCCAACTCAAGGGAGGGACCAACAACGAACTAGCTAGAACAAGGAAGAGAAGAAGGAAAAAGATGCCCACATGGCCCAAAGGACTAGACTACACTACCTAAAGAAGCTTACGGAGGGTTGAAGAACTTCGACTTCCAATTACAAAATATCTACCACCAATGTGTTGTCAGATGACGCTGGTCTGACAAGTTAGATGCCAGTGTGTTTTATTCGCTTAGTTAGTATCTAATTTCCTAATACTTAATTTGTCTTTCGAGTTAGTCCAGTCTAGCTTCAATTTGAAGAAAAGAAGAAGTGATTGACATATTTTCTCTTAGTATCGGTGTTAGGAAAGTGGGAATTCGCAACTCGGATGTCTGCCCCATATGCTATCTTTCCACCTTATACTATGACCAGGCCTGTCCACTTATAACGTAGTCATCGATGTGAATGTTAAAGATGGAATTTCCAATAGATATGCAATCATCACCTGTATTTGCTAGAAAAGCGGCATTAGGCGCAATAGATAGTTGGGTAGAATGCTTACAAATGATTCGTCAAGTTATGGAAATGTGATTTGCAGATCAGATATATGGAATTCCACGAGAACTTCTGTGAATAAAGCAAGTAAAATGGAAGATATACCACAACCAATAATGGCTGAATTGTGGATGAAGGGCATGCTCTGCTATGTGGATGTGAACACCATCGGCTGGAGAGAGTACCTACAAGTTCATGACTTTGGGGACGGCATCGAAAAAATCTCAATATCGTTGGTGCTACTTTGGTGCATCCTAGGGTGACAAACCAAGCATATGGCACAAGCCATGCATGGCCCTTTGTGATGGACGACCTTTGAGGAAATGAAAGAATACTGGACTTGTACTTAGAGCTGGGCCTGGGAAAACATAAACCTGTAAATTATTCGTTTTTCCACCAAACTTGTTGACTAATAAAACCTAGTTTAATTGGGGGTCATGAGATTTTATTTGCACCCCAAAATTTTCAAGGGCATATTTATCCGATTATGAAAATACTGTTTTACCCTTAACTAATTTTTATTTTTTTTTCCAAATCACGACCCTAATTAACGACCCTTTAAAGACAATAACGACTTTAAGGGTCGTCATATACATGATAAAAACAATAACGACCTTTCCAAAGGGTCATCAAGGTATTGATTTTTATATGACGACTCAAAACTGTCGTACATTTCTGCCATTAAGACTGTTTAGAGTCGTCTAAAACTTTCGAAATATTAACGACTGTTTAAGGTCGTCCCAGAAAACAGTCAAAACATTAACGACTGTTCAGAGCAGTCAGTGAACGACTCTTTTTAAAACTGTCAATATATTAACGACTGTTTAGCGTCGTCAATGAACCACTTCAATACCATGACGATTTTTCATACGGATCTGGGCAAAAAAAAAAAAATTTATCCATGATCTCAACGATTTTTCATACACATGGATGAACAAAAAATTTGAAAAAAATAAAAAAGTTAAACTATAATTAAGTAAGATTATTACTAATTATTTAGGAGCATTTTAGCCATTTAGAAGAAGAAAAATTATAAGAGGTGACCCAAATTGCTATTGGGAGACCTATTTTGTCTTCTAATGTCTGGCCCCCAATTAATATTCATGGTCCCAATTAAACTAGGTAATAAAACTGTACTTGTTTAAACTTGACTTGTCCACTATCAATTTCGTCCGTAAACATTACTAGTCCTACACCAAACTAGCAATTTCGTTTACAGAAAATTTTGTGACGAGAATAATTAAATATTATTCGTTTCGCCAAGCTGTAAATTCAGTCCATTATCGGTCAATTGTTTGTAAATTGAGGATGATAATTACGGACGATGCTAGTGCATGTGTAATTTGTTTCGGAGAATTGAATTAATTCGAAAATGATTTGTAATATGAGGTGGCATGTCCAGGTAAGCTAACTTTTCTTCTTCCTATAATTTTCCTTCTTTCGTCAATTTCACAAACCCTAAAACATGTGCCCATGATCGGATATTACTTACTATCAATTTTTCTTCTTCTTATTTCCATATTTCCAATTCTAGAACTTCTACATTATTTTTTATCGCTCAATCCATCCCTTTCATCAAAGCAAATTCATCCTATTCATCCTTTAGCTATCTTAAACCTGCAAATTTTCTACTTATATAGAAAGTACACTTGAATGCACTCCAACTATGCAATGTAAGAAACGTTAACGTTTGAGAAACAACCAAAAAATTATACTGAATTCCCAATCTACGTTCCCTGGTCTTACAGTTTTCTTTTTTCTTTTTTTAGTATCCCTGATCTTATACTTCATAGACATTACTTACATAACCGAGAAATTAACTAAGTTAACTTCACAAACCCCTTTTTTAGGTCAAGAATTTGTAACCACATAGACGTAGTGGTGTGAACGAGATACACTGTTTAGTTTGGATGTTCAAATCTAAAACGTTTGCTTTTGATATTAGATTGTGTTCTCAAGAACAGAAAACACAATAATATACTTAGAAAAAAATTTAAGCAAGGAAAAGTCTGTTAGAATATATCCTCCATATACAAGGCAACCATGAAGATATAGTCAAAGATATTCTAGATAATTGTTGGAATATTCTAATTTGTAATGTCTAATATGAACTAATGTGAACAAGGTTTAAAGAAGTCTAGAGTTAGGTAGAGTTCAAAGTATCTAGAATGATCAAAAGAAGTTTGTCAAGTAACATAATGTAAAACATGTGAAAATATGTTAGTGGTCTAAAGTGAGTCAAAAATATAAGGCAATTAGTATTCTCTAGAGAAAACTAAAGAAGGTAGTAGTTGGTTTTGTAAGCCTATAAATAGGCATTTGTAGTATCTTTTGTAGTCACCCAAAATGAGTGAGATTGGGTCCTTAGTAAGTGAGAGTTGAGAGCTCTCTCCTTATGTGAGTTTATGTGTGTGGGGTTTGTAAATCATCTATAGTATTGAGCAGCAATATCATTCACCTCTATGGGGTTTTCTCAGTGGACGTAGGCGTTAGTGCCGAACCACTTTAATCTCTTGTGTCTTCTCTATTTCATCTGATCCTTACTCTTACCACAAATCTAAGATGCTATCAGAGCTCCGAATTTTCATCTCAATTTCTATCATGGTATCACAGCCCCGAAACATTTCAATTTCTATCATGGTATCAGAGCTAAGTTCGATCCAAATGGGCGTTTAAGTTTCCGCTACAAGATGAAGCTTAAGTTTCCACTACTATCAGAGCCAGACCCCATCCGTGAGTTCGTGGTTTCCGTACCACTCATATCAGAGCCAGACCCCACTCAACGCTACCCATGTCCATCCGTGTGTCGGTGGTTTCCATACCACCCAGTGTCAGTGTATCTGTGGTTTCCGTACCACTCAGTATCCTCCATTAGTGTATCCGTGGTTTCCGTACCACTCAGTATCCGCCATCAGTGTATCTGTGGTTTCCGTACCACTCAGTATCCTCCAGTGTGCATCCGTGGCTTCCGTACCACTCATTCAGTGTAACCCTAGCATGGGCAGAAATCCGTAGGCCACAATCCGCGTGCATCCACAGTTGGCGGGCTGTAATCCGTGTGCTACAATCCGCCTTCCATGCTTCAGTACAGGTGTGTTCAAACTCGACCCTCTCGAGTTTGAAGAGGGGTGTTAAAATAGTACCACATCGCCTAAAAACATCC
The DNA here is from genome assembly GCA_023529315.1 of Papaver bracteatum. NCBI lineage: Eukaryota > Viridiplantae > Streptophyta > Magnoliopsida > Ranunculales > Papaveraceae > Papaver > Papaver bracteatum. The sequence goes on from JAJJWX010004169.1 coordinate 145,466, forward strand.
ACAACTCTATTCTGTTTACTAAACTCATTTCATAGTTTTACTCCAAGAGCTAAACCATCTTTTTCAACAACAGTTCAAGTTGATCACTTCAAAACATTTCCGTGCTCAACTTGAGGGGGGGTGTTAGAATATATCCTCCATATACAAGGCAACCATGAAGATATAGTCAAAGATATTCTAGATAATTGTTGGAATATTCTAATTTGTAATGTCTAATATGAACTAATGTGAACAAGGTTTAAAGAAGTCTAGAGTTAGGTAGAGTTCAAAGTATCTAGAATGATCAAAAGAAGTTTGTCAAGTAACATAATGTAAAACATGTGAAAATATGTTAGTGGTCTAAAGTGAGTCAAAAATATAAGGCAATTAGTATTCTCTAGAGAAAACTAAAGAAGGTAGTAGTTGGTTTTGTAAGCCTATAAATAGGCATTTGTAGTATCATTTGTAGTCACCCAAAATGAGTGAGATTGGGTCCTTAGTAAGTGAGAGTTGAGAGATCTCTCCTTATGTGAGTTTATGTGTGTGGGGTTTTTAAATCATCTATAGTATTGAGCAACAATATCATTCACCTATATGGGGTTTTCTTAGTAGACGTAGGCGTTAGTGCCGAACCACTTTAATCTCTTGTGTCTTCTCTATTTCATTTGATCCTTACTCTTACCACAAATCTAAGATGCTATCAGAGATCCGAAGTTTCATCTCAATTTCTATCATGGTATCACAGCCCCGAAACATTTAAATTTCTATCAAAGTACACATAAGCGCCACGTAATTGGATTCTTAAGCTTTGCATATGTATTCATTAGTGTATTTGATGAGCATGTACTAGCTAGTAGCTATCATGGATGCCCCGTTACTTTTCTGTATGAGATATCAGGGATTTAATTTCCACCAGGCCATCCCTCCTCTCATGAATATGTTGAAAATAATTATTTGAATATTCTACATCTTATTAATTTTGTTCACTATGTCATACGACTCAAACTTAAGGTTCAAAATATAGAAGTTTAATTGTTATGTTATAAATCAATCTCTAAAAGAGATATATATATAGTGTTACAAGAGAAGAGAAAGTCTTCTACAAAGAAAATAAGAAAGGGAGGAAGAAAATAAGGAAGGGAGGAAGAAAAACAAGCCATCCTACAAGCCACCCTATAGCCACCCTACAACTAATGTTACAACTACTTCCACCTACTACTACTCATTAATTCTTCAACACTCTCCCTCAAGGTGGTGCATATATGTCACAGATGTCCAACTTGACAAGTGAATCATTAAATATTTTATTTGATACGGCCTTAGTCATAATATCTGCCAGCTGTTGTGTTGTTCGGACATATGGTACTTCAATAATGTTTTCTTCAAGTTTATCATAGATGAAGTTCCTATCAATTTCCACGTGCTTCATTCGATCATGTTGCACCGGATTCTCTGCAATTTTGATTGCTGAATGATTATCACAAAACAACTTCATAGGTTTTTCAGATTGGAAACCAAGCTCTCCCATAAGCCTTTTCAACCATAACAATTCACAAATGCCTTTTACCATTGCTCTATATTCTCCTTCAGCACTTGACAAGGAAACAACCTGTTGTTTCTTAGAGTTCCAAGTTACTAATTTACCCCCGACGAAGGTAACATACCCAGATGTCGATCTTCTCCTATCGCCTTTGCCTCCACAGTCTGAGTCGGTGTAACCTGATACATTGAGATGTCCATGTTTTGAAAACATCAACCCTCTTCCTGGTGCGGACTTCAAATATCTCAGTATCCTTATTACTGCATTCATGTGTTGTTGACCCGGATTATGCATAAATCTGCTTACAACACTTACAGCATATGCAATATCAGGTCTTGTATGAGAAAGATAAATCAAACGGCCAGCTAACCTCTGGTATTGCCCCTTGTCAGCTGGTACTTGATCAGAACACTCTTCAAGACCATGATTTTGTTCCATAGGAGACCCAATCGGCTCACAACCCAGCATACCGGTTTCCTTCAACAAGTCAATCACATATTTTCGCTGAGACAAGAAAATTCCCTTTTCAGATCGTAAAACTTCAATGCCAAGAAAGTATTTAATTCCACCCAGATCCTTCATATCAAACTCAGAATACAAACAACTCTTCAGATTACTCAGCTCTTCAGGGTCATTTCCTGTTACCACCATATCATCCACATAGATAATAAGCGTGGTTAACTTTTCACCAACCCTTTTTAGGAACAAAGTATGATCAGCGTTACTCTGTGTATACCCAAATTTCTTCATTGCTAGACGAAATCTCCCAAACCAAGCTATGGGAGACTGCTTCAAACCATATAAGGCCTTCTTTAGCTTACAAACCATGTTAGCATCGTTCGGAGCATTATAACCTGGAGGTAATGACATGTAAACTTCTTCTTGTAAATCACCATGTAAAAATGCATTTTTTACATCATATTGGTGCAGGGGCCAGCCTAGATTTGCTGCCAAAGACAATAATACTCGAATAGTGTTGATTTTTGCAACAGGAGCAAACGTCTCCTGATAATCAATACCATAAGTCTGGGTAAACCCTTTACCCACAAGTCTTGCTTTATACCTGTCAATAGAGCCATCTGAATTATGCTTGATAGCATATACCCACCTGCAACCAACTGGTTTCTTTCCTTCTGGTAACAATACTATTTTCCATGTATGATTTTCTTCCAGCGCTATCATCTCCTTTTTCATCGAATCAGCCCATTTTGGATCACTAATGCTTCTTGTACGTTTTTAGGAATGGTAACATCTTCCATATGATTGACAAATGCTTTTACAGCTTCTGATAATCTATGAGTAGACATGTAGTTTGCAATGGGATATTTCATCTTCTTTATCGGTTCAGGTGACCAACAATCTGGTGGCACCCCACGGTTACTCCGTTGTGGCAAACTATACATATCTGTCTCAGTCAATTCAAAAGTATTGTCAGTACTAATCAAAGAATCAATGCTTACCTCAGGGATATCAGCTGGAGGATTACTGGGTGTAGGTACCATTGTAGAAGAAAGGAGGGGGTCTTCAGCAATATGAATTTCTACCACTGGATTTGTTTCTGGAGGTTGCATAGTAGTCAGACCCAAATCGATAGAAGCTTGAGAAGTACTTGAACTTTCTTCCATGAGAGGAAGATTTATCTCACTATTAGTAGGAAATAAATCCATCCAATTCAACTCTTCAATATTATTCTCTCCTTGAAGAGGATAACTTATATCATGTGTTGATTAAAACTTCTCTTGCTCAGAGAAGGTAACATTCATGCTAACATAAAAATTTTGAGTAGAAGGATGATAACACCTGTAACCTTTTTGGTACGGATGATAACCAACAAATACACACTTTAGAGCACATGGATCTAGCTTGCTGCGCAAATGTTTTTGTATGTGGACATAAACCACACATCCAAATACTCGTGGAGGAAGTTTAATCTGAGAAGGAATTGTCACAAACGAAGCCAATTTATCCAAGGGTGTTTGAAATTTCAAAACACTAGTGGGTACACGATTAAGAAGATACACCGCAATAGTAATGGCCTCTTCCCAGAAATGTGGCCTCATGTTTGCTCCAATTAAACATGCTCTAGTAATCTCAAGTAATTGCCTATTTTTTATATCTGCAACACCATTTTGTTGTGGCGTAGAAGGACAAGTAGCCTCATGAACTAAACCATGATCCTGAAAATAACCTTGTAAAGCTTCATTAACATATTGTCCACCATTATCAGAACGAAGGACCTTTAGCGTGGTGGAAAATTGTGTTTGAATCATTGCATGAAAAGATTTGAAAATATGAGCTACATCACTTTTATTTTTCATCAAATAAAGCCAAGTCATACGAGTGCAATCATCGACAAACAGAACAAACCAACAAAATCCTGAATTACTAGTAACACGGCAAGGACCCAAAACATCATAATGAACCAAAGCAAATGGAACTAATCTTCTGTTAAAACTATCAGGATAAGTAGTACGATGACTCTTTGCTAAGATGCAAGTTTAACAATTAAAATCAGAAGGTTTGCAGGTTGAAAATAAGGTTGGAAATAAGTGTTGCAAATAACCGAAAGAAACATGACCCAGCCGGTGATGCCATAATAATATTTGATCTTCATATGCACGAGAGGACCCCTTGGCTGACAAAGACCGTCCTTCACACACATCTTCTACGTAATACAACCCCTACATTAGTAACACACCCAATTATCTCCCCGTTGCTGAGATCCTGAAGAAAACAGAAAGTCGAATAGATTAATACTACGCAATTTAATTGTGCAGTCACTTGCGATACTGATAAAAGATTGTTAGAGATAGAAGGAATCAACAAAGTATGATCTAAGGTTAAGGAAGAATTTAAATCAACTCTCCCAGCTCCGGTAACCGGATATGGAACCCCATTGGCATTATAAACAGTTGACCAATCAGGTGCACATATATCTTTCAAGATAGATGCTTCAAATGTCATGTGATTAGTGGCACCAGAGTCAAGAATCCAACCATGATCCTTCTTTGAGTTAGAAGCTATTAGAGCTAGGCCAATATTACATGGCTCTTGCGGAATGAGATGATTGATAGTTGATGGAAGTTCATCAACTATTGGAGTAGATATCGATGCTTCAGCTGTCATCCTCGTAGAACAAATAGCTTCTTTTCCTTTCTCTGTTTTTGAACGATTGTTCCACCACTCAGGATAACCATTCTTTTTAAAGCAGTTTTCGACAGTGTGCTTCCCATTTCCACAATAAGTACATTTTCCACCAGTATTTTGTGATGAAGATTGTTGCGAAAAATTCCCAAATTTGTTAACCGTCATTTCTATTTGAGGAGAAACATATTGATTCATCATGGTACTACGACGTTGTTCTTCACGCCTCACAGTAGAAAAAACCGTTTCGGGTCCAGGTAGTGAAGCACTACGAAGTATTTCTCCTCTGACAGAATCATAAGAATCATCAAGACCAGCAAGAAATAAATAAACTCGCTCTTCATCAATCTCTGCTTTGCGAATTTTAATCACATCTGCTTGGGTAAAAGTAATTGGTTTACGATAATCAAGTTCTTGCCAAATAATCGTAAGATCAGAATAAAAAGTTTCCACGGGTCGACCTGCTTGCTTTGTTGCCATAGCCTTTCGACATAAATCATAAAGAATTGATTTATCAGCCCCTTCATAATATCGATGTTTCACTGCATCCCAAACATCTTTTGCACTAGGTAAACGAATGAATACATTCATTAATTCTGGTTCCATAGCACCAACAATCCAACCTTTAACAAGAGAATCTTTCATACATCATTCATCATATGTCGATTCACCTTCAGTGGGTTGTTTGATAGAGCCAGTTAAATATCCATTTTTTCCTCTACTAGAGATAAACATAGATACAATTTGAGACCAAAGAGTAAAATTTTTGTCATTCAATTTTACACCATAAGGAATCGAAGTCGGCTCCTGAGACGGTACCGAATTTATCACAGAAGGAATAACAGCTCCGGACTCATCACTAGTAGGCATGAAGAAATGAACGTCGAATAGGAAAAAATAATTACGATAAAGAAATCAAGACAGTTTTGACTTCTAAGAGTAGAACAATAAATATCACAGTAAATTAGTGATAAAAATAAGAGACTGAAGACAAAATAATCTTGTCAACAAAAAATTAAAAATGAACCTTAAGATAGCAGCGGAATAATGATTGATAAGAAGCACTCACTCTATATTGAAATACTTAGCTTCACCATGGAAGCTCTGATACCAACTCAAACTTAAGGTTAAAAATATAGAAGTTTAATTGTTATGTTATAAATCAATCTCTAAAAGAGATATATATAGTGTTACAAGAGAAGTGAAAGTCTTCTACAAAGAAAATAAGAAAGGGAGGAAGAAAATAAGGAAGGGAGGAAGAAAAACAAGCCATCCTACAAGCCACCCTATAGCCACCCTACAACTAATGTTACAACTACTTCCACCTACTACTACTAATTAATTCTTCAACAATACGTACAGTATCTACATTTAATGAAACGTACTACTGTATCTGCATTTAATGATTAGAACTTGCATGGAAGAAAAAGAAAAAAAACACTTCCTATAGTCTTTCCAAAGGGATACATGAAGTGACAAAGAAAATGTGTGAAGCATGGGTGCACATCCAGTAGAATCCATGCAGCTTTGTCTCCGCCTTTGTCGAGACATTAATCAGTTTCCATGGATGGTGTTTAATCAGCTGGAAATTAAAGATGAAAGATACCAAGTTTTGAAGGCAACAACACAAACGCGCAGGGCCGGCTTATACACAAGGCAGTATAGGCAGCCGCCTACATCCCCATTTTGTTGGGGGCCCAAAATTTGCTACCCTATATATATCCGTCTAAGAAAAAATAAATAAATAAATCTCTAGCCCTCCCTGTCTCTTTCTCTTCCACAACTTCCATACCTCTTTCTCTTGTTTCAGAAAAAAAAAAAAAAACTTCTTTTCCTCTTTCGCATCATTAAATATTATCATCTCGGTCAAAAATTCACAGTCAACATCTATTTGTAGAGTTCGTGAGTCTCATAAGGTATTGTTTACTTGCTCTTATGGAGCTAATACGACTAGGAAAAAATAAAGGGGTGCAAAAGAGACTACTAAAAATAAATCCTAGGGCTTTTTATATGCCATGTGCTTGTCATAGTCTTAACCTTTCACTTTGTAACATGGCTAGTTCTTGTCCTAGAGCAGTCTCCTTTTTCCAAGATGCGCAACATATATATAACTTTTTCTCAGCATCTACAAAACGTTGGACGGTGTTTAAGAAACACGTAAAAGATCTTATGGTTAAACCATTATCAGATACTCGATGGGAAAGTCAAATTGAATCTACCAAAGCAATCCTATTTCAATCTCCTGAAATACGAGATGCATGCCTTATCAGAGTTGTCGACTTCGGATGATTTTGATGCGAAGATAAGGGGTACTTATTGCATATTGACACGAGAGATTGATAATTTTGAGCTTATATTGGGTATGGTTGTTTGGCATAAATCACTTCTTGCAGTTAACTCAGTGAGCATTAAACTTCAAACCAAAGATATGAAACTTGATGATGTTGTTACTAAATTAAAAGATCTTATTTCTTTCTTTAAGGATTACAGAAGGATGAAGAAGCATTGGAAGACGGCCCTGCAAACGCGTGGCAGTGAGTACAAAATATCTACCGCACCAATGTGTTGTCCGTGCTTACTGTCATGCATAGGTTTGATGTCAGTGACTACTTGGGTAACCAAAGGGCATTGCATGTTTGATGCCAGTGGTTATTTTTTCCCGAACACTTTTCGAGTTAGTCCGGTCTAAGTTCAATTTGAAAAAGAAGTAATTTCCATATTAGAAGGGAATGCCAATCAAATATATAGATTGAGTATCTTATTACATATGATACATATTCATATGGAACCAGAAAAATAAACACTGATGTGGCGTGATCAAGCATAGTATCACTGCGAGCCAGCTTACTCAAATTCATACAACTAAGTAACTTTTCGTATTTCAGTTGAACAATTATGTTCCTAGGTGCTGCATTCTGCACCCAGTGGCTATCTCTCAATTAAGCAGACATGGAATCTTAGGCTGAAGCAATCCGGCTCTTTCTCCATGAGCGTTGATACAAATCGACTTAACAGTTTCTCCCCGTTTTGCAGGCGATAATTGTATGGTTTTAAACTTTAGATCAGTGCAAGGAATAGCTTGACTGCAGTTTAGAACCACTGCCGCTTGCGTAGATGATGTTCCAGTGAAGTGCTCGTATGTCACATTCTTAATATGAACTGCAGTATTCTGAAGAAAGGAGAATCAGATAAGAACGTCAAGATGTTTCTGTTGTACTACATTCTGTGAACTTGACGACTTTCAACAGACAAGAAGAAACTTTCCATTACCTGAGGTGGGCAGGCACCAGCCACCGCGCAGTAATATTGATCGATGATTATAAGGTTGGAAACAGTATCAAAATTGAGATTCTTGAAGTAGAAATCCTTGGCATATCCATTCCCGCCCTATAAAACAAACACTACAGTCAGGCACACTACTGAACCAGAAGTTCTTTTGGTTTTGATAATTCATGGAGTCTCATGAACCTACTTGATATGTCTTGATCCGTATTTCATTAGTAGTTTCACGGAAGTGGGAATTCGTAACACGGATGTTTTGCACTTGTCAGCACAAGTAACAATACGGTTGCACCATGTGGTTAGTCATCAGCACCAAGCTTGGAATAGTTCAGCAAACAAATCTATGTCAAGTCCATCTCCGACTATTATCTAGGATCGTAACTTCCTTCTGTTTAAGAGTTTCTGAATAATGTAATCCAAATATCAGTATAAATACAATTCTCTATCTTCACACAATCTGTGGAAGATATTCACCAAATACACTTCTTGACTTGGTATCAACCTTCGATCCAAGATCGTTTCCGCTAGAAAATACAAAACCCAAACCTCAGAAACTATCAAAAAAAAACCCTAATCACCAATGGCAGAAGCAAAAAACACTCTTAGACAAGTTCAGATCCATCACCTTGTCACTTTGAAGCACACAGAGACTAACCATCATCTGTGGAAAGCACAGTTTCGACCCATACTCAAAGGGTACGATCTCACTGGTTTTGTTGATGGAACAAAATAAAAGCTAGCATAAGCTCTCCCTGGAGGTGAAGCCATCAATCCAGCTTTTACTGCTCATGAAGCTCAAGATTCGCTGATTGTAGGATGGTTGAATTCAACCCTAACCCCAGAAGTACTAAGCACGGTTTCAGAACTAACTACTGCCAAAGAAATATGGGACAAGTTAGATGCTGAATATGTTCCAAAAACCTTTGCTCACTAGAGTTCTCTGAAGAAGCAGCTCCATTGCATGAATAAAGGTAACAAAACCTTGAAAACCTATCTGAATGATGCTAAAATCTTATTTGATCAACTTGCTGCTTCGGGTTATACTGTTACACCTGATGACAAGAAACAGTGCATCAGTAATGGATTGAATCAAACCTATGATCCAATCGTTACTGCTCTTAGCATTGTAGAAAATATTGATTATCAAACTTTTACCTCTCATCTTCAATCTTTTGAGATGAGAGTTGAACATCAGCTTTCCCAGATTCAAGCACCAGTGGACAACTATGTTGCGTCCAACTCAAGTTCTAACAGCAGGAATGAACAACGACGGTTCAATAATCAACCAAGAGGGCCGCCACATCCAAATAACAACAACCGTCACCAACCACAGCAACAACGAAGTGCTGTTCAGGGAGATGTTTGCTGCCAGATCTGTAAGAAGAGGAACCACACAGCTGATTGCTGCTGGTTTCGCTATGAGCAACGGAACAATTCTCAGTGCACAACTCCAGCTGCTTATCTTGCGTTTCCTGGTGACTCACTTGGTGCTCAGTGGGTCACAGATTCGGGAGCTACTCATCACTTGACTTTTGATGTCAAGAACCTATGTATTCCTCATGAATATGAGGGAACTGAAACCTTCAGAGTTGGTAATGGTAATAATTTACAGATAGATCATATTGGTAACGCTGTTTTCACTTCCAATAATCGCCAGTTTTGCTTGAATAATGTTTATCATATGCCAAAGATCAAGAAGAATCTTCTCTTTGTTTATCAATTTTGCAAAGATAATCATGTTTGCTTTGAGTTTCACACAAACTTCTTTGTTGTGAAGGACAAAACCACGAGAGCGGTGCTGCTAAAGGGGAGGAATGAGAATGGTCTGTATGTGCTCGATGGTGTATATGATATTAATAAATCGATCTCTCCCAAGTCCTTTTTCTCTTCCAGTATCCCTGTTTGGCACCAGCGGCTTGGTCATCCCATGCTGAGCACGGTTTCTAAAATTATTAGCACTTTCTCACTTCCAGTATGAAATAAGACTTTTGATTTCTGCCACTCCTGTCACATTAGCAAGAGTAGGCATTTGCCTTTTTCTAGTAGTGCTACTGTTTATGATGCACCATTAAGTCTTGTAGTATCCGATATATGGGTTTCTCCAAAACCTTCAAGAACTGGTTATCGGTATTATCTTTTAATAATGGATGTTTACTCTCACTATACTTGGGTATTTCCGTTAATACAACGTTCAGATGTGTGTCATGTTTTCATTCAGTTTCATAAACAAGTTGAGAATTTTACGGGTCACAAAATCAAAACTTTTCAGTCTAATAATGTTCTTGAATACAAAAATCTTACATCATATCTTAATAACTCTGGTATACAACATCGCTTTTCATGCCCTCATACCTCAGATCAAAACGGTCTTGCAGAGCGTAGAATAAGACATGTTACAGAAAGTGGTCTTGCATTGTTGTTTCATGCACAACTTCCTAAAGAGTTTTGGGCTGACGCATTCACCACTGCTTGTTACCTAATTAATAGAATACCCAAGTCTTCAACATAAATCAAAACTCCTCTTGAGCTTCTCTACAACAAACAGCCAGATTACTCATTCCTTCGTGTCTTTGGTTGCTTGGCTTATCCATGCCTTCGTCCTTATAATTCCAATAAACTAGAAGCTAGGTCTTTGCCATGCATATTCCTAGGGTATAGTCCAGCACATAAGGGCTATGTATGCCTTCACTTACCAACAAATAGGCAGTATATATCAAGACATGTTAGATTTGAAGAATCTACTTTCCCATTCTCTCCTCCTCCAAAGAAAGCTCCTGGGGTAAGTACACCAGCTCACTGTACTAGTACGGATATATTGGGTTCTTCTATTTTTATGCCATTATCGTCAGTTCCGTTGCAGCCTTCTCAACCTACAGCTCCGGTGTTACAACCTGATAACTCAACAGTTCCAGCCCCAACTAATGCTTCACTACATTCTTCGGACAGTTCTGCTATGATACCTTCACCAATGCAGTCTCCGTCAGCAACTTCCTATGAAGTGCAGTCAACAGAACAACCCGTACCAAGCCATACCATGGTAACGAGAGCTAAGGCAGGTATTACTAAACCAATCCAAAAGTTGTGCCTCACTACTACAAAACATCCACTGCATGATGAGGACTTTTTGGAACCAACATGTTACTCAAAAGCGTGTTTGATTCCGGAGTGGCGCGATGCAATGGACACTCAAATTAATGCCTTAATTTGGAATGGTACTTATTCCTTAGTCAAATATGAGAATGGCATGAATATTGTTTGCTCTAAATGGGTTTATCGAATCAAGAGAAATCCAGACGGATATATACAGCGCTACAAGGCTCGTTTGGTGGAAAAAGGATTCAACCAACTGGAGGGTATTGACTTTGGTGAAACTTTATCTCCTGTTATCAAACCATGCACAATAAGGTTGGTTCTTTCGCTTGATGTCATGAATCAATGGTCACTTCGACAGCTGGATGTGGAGAATGCGTTTCTTCATGGTACGTTGGAGGAAGAGGTATATATGAAGCAACCATCTGGGTATGTTGATCCCAACTATCCAGATCACGTGTGTAAATTGCACAAGTACTTATATGGGCTTAAATAGGCACCACGCGCGTGGTTCTCTCGTCTAAGTACACATCTTCTCAAGTTGGGGTTTACTGCGTCTGTTGCAGACTCATCATTGTTTATTAAAAGGGCTGGAAAATCCGTAACTTATGTATTGGTATATGTAGACGACATTATTGTAACAGGCTCAAAATCAGCTATGGTTGATACGCTAATTAAGGATTTGGGTAATGAGTTTGCCGTGAAGGATATGGGACCCTTATCTTATTTTATGGGTGTTGAGGTATTACAACAGGGTCAGTCTCTTATTCTTTCGCAGAGGAAATATATATCAGACCTACTGAGACGCACCAAGATGGATGGCATCAAACCTGTATGCACTCCAATGGCGGCAAATACCATACTACAAAAGCTTGGCTCTAAGAAGTTTTCAGACTCCACTCTCTACAGAAGTGTCGTTGGTGCTTTGCAGTATCTACACATTACACGGCCTTATATCTCTGTGGCTGTCAACAAGGCATGTCAGTATATGCACGAGCCGTATGTCGAACACTGGGAGCTAGTGAAAAGAATTCTTCGTTATCTGAAGCAAACAATTGACTATGGTCTATTTATACGACCTGGTAAGGATTTTTCCCTTAATGCATACTCTGATGCGGACTGGGCTGGAAGTCTTGATGACCGGAGATCAACCAGTGGATATTGTATATACTTTGGAGGTAATCTAATCTCTTGGAATGCTAAGAAGCAAAAAACGGTTTCGAAATCAAGCACAGAAGCTGAATATCGCGGTGTTTCTATAGCTACTTCTGAGCTTATGTGGATTCAATCCTTACTTGTGGAGTTGGGAATTATTAATCCCACACCTTCTCTGTGGTGTGACAATCTCGGTGCCACCTACCTTACTGCTAATCCTATTTTTCATGCGCGTACCAAGCATATTGAAATTGATTATCACTTCCTCCGTGAGAGGGTGGCTCGTAAATAACTACATGTTAAATTCATCAGCAGTAGAGATCAACTAGCTGATATCTTCACTAAGGGTTTGTCTTCACCACGGTTCCAGTTTCTCAAAGACAAGTTGAACATCCGTCAACTGCAGTTCAACTTGAGGGAAGGTGTCAGCACAAGTAACAATACGGTTGCACCCTGTGGTTAGTCATCAGTACCAATCTTGGAATAGTTCAGCAAACAAAGCTAAGTCAAGTCCATCTCCGACTATTATCTAGGATCATAACTTCTTTCTGTTTAAGAGTTTCTGATTAATGTAATCCAAATATCAGTATAAATACAATTCTCTATCTTCACACAATCTGTGGAAGATATTCACCAAATACACTTCTCGACTGCACTTTTTCCTCTCCCCCGTTTATGCCCAAGCTTCCAATGCTGCAAAACATATCAAGTATTTTCCTCAGCGTATTAGTTAATCAAATCAATATTAATCAATAATTTCTAATATGGATATGTATCCCACCTTATACCATGACCAGGTCCGCAGTTAACATTATCGATGCGAATTTCATCAATGTTATCTCCAATAGATATGCAGTCATCACCTGTGTTTGTTACAAAAGCGGCATTAAGCGTAGCAGATAATTCGGTAGACTGCTTATAAATGATTTGTCAGTCATGGAAATGTGCTAGCGCGTTTTGGTACAAATATGCTTCTGACTATTGTTTTTTCAGAAGTTTAACTTGGAAGCAGGATATTTGAAACTAATTTCTGACTTTTCAAAACTTCTAGAAATCGAAAAGCTACTCCTGATGTGTTATCCAAATAGCCTTTGGAATTGACTACAAGTCTATGTGAAGGGTTAATTAGTGTTTGGGTCCTAAATTTTGGTATGTCTTTGAGTTTGGGTCCTAAGTTTGTCCATTTCAGTATTTGGGTCGTTGACC
>JAJJWX010004170.1:0-111768 GCA_023529315.1 Papaver bracteatum
TATTATTTATCATCCCTCTATTTCCGCTAATTCCCTCAAAATTTGCTCATTTGCAAGCTGGGCTTTGTTCTATTGGCCTTTTTAACGACTTTTCTTCATTTCTATCTAAAATTCGCAGTTGATTTTGTCTCCTAATTTCTTCTCCACCAACTTCTTCATTTTCACCAATTCTCTTTGTTGTCTTTCTATCCTTCTCTCGTATTCTCATGTCAGACTCTCTTCTCCGAACATTGCCATTTTCGCTGAGCTTCCGTGTAGGGGCTTCTCTCCTCGACTATCACGATTGTTTTGCCTTATTGCCTCCTGAAACTCTCTGCTTCTTCCACCTTCTGCCCTCAGCCTTTCTCTCTCGCAAGCTAAGGCGTGCTTGTCGACATAATGTCTCTCATTTCATTCTCAATAATTCTTTGATTTCCGACGTGCTTCGCGTCCATGTAATATTCTTCTACCTTCTTCGTGATTTTCTTCACCATCTTGATTATCTTCATTTCTTTGATTTTCAATATTTCGTCTTCCATTTAAAGTTTTTCCCATGTCGGATTGTTATCATCATTATTTACTCTCTCTTCTCCTCCGGTTTGCTCTCTCTATTTGGATTTTCGTGTTTCTTCTTGTACGTTTTCTCCATCATTTCTTATGAGGGAATTTCGCATTTGGTATTTCTCTAAGTGATCTTGAACTTGATCTAGTTGTACTTCTTGATCTTCTTCTTTGTAACCTTAAGTTCTCCATTCTCAACTCATGATTTTGTCTTGTTAAATTTGCACGTTCCACCGCCTCTAACCTTCTTTCTTCTTGTATTCTTTGCCCTAATTCCTCTGTTGTTTCATCTTCATCTTGATGAATCGACCCTTCTTCTACCTCTGATTTCTTCCTACTCCATTTTCTTCTCTTAATTGTCGATTTGTTTCTTCTCCCATTGAATCTGATCTCCATGTATGCACGCTTACTCTATCATAATCCACTCTTCCATTTTGTACCGATGTTGATTGGTTTCTGTTGAATTGAATTTTCCCTTTCATTCCTTGTTCTATTCCTTCTAGTTCTCATCCTTGAAGATTCTCCTAATACACTTGTTTCTTCACCTGCAAGTCTTTTACTTCTTCTCATATTGTTGGTGGTTCTGATGTATTTCTTCTCCTTCTTCCAACCATTTCTTCAATTTCTCCAAATCTTCAAATTGTAATTAGAGATTTTGGATCTTGAGTCCCCTTAGTCGGCACCAAAATGTAGTAGCAGGATTTCCACACTACACCCCTATTAAGATCCTATAAAAATCTAAGTGAAACTAGTTGAAGATTGAAGAATTAAACGACACTTTTATTATTTAGATCTCGTAAATGTTTAAAATATTCAAACTCGAGATTACAACTTTCTTTTCTGGAGTTTCTCTCTCCTCAAGATTTTCTCAACTCTAAAAAATACATCATCCTCATCTGGACTTACTTGAACCCTTTATATGGAAATTACATAGTGGGTGACAGCTAAGTTTTCCCTTCTGGGAGTTAGTTATGTAAGAGATACCGGTATCAAAAGGGGCACGGAGGAAAGATGGAACCTACATGGGAAGGACCTTTCATCGTGAAAAGAAAAGTAGGGAACGGAGCTTATGAACTCGCAATTTGTGAAGGGAAAGATACGAGATAGCAGCGGAGACATCATATATGGTGAAAGCGAAAGGCGGGTCGTGAGGCTAGACCACCCATGGAATCCAATTTACATCAGAAGTATTATCCTTAAGCAAGGGACTCACAAAGAATTGTTCATAAAAAAATAATATATAATAATATATATATATATATATATATGTACCGATTAAATTGAAAACGTTTATTTCCAGAAGCGATAAAAACAAAACATAAAACAAGATGCAATTTGGAGAATATTTGAATGAATGAATGCATAAGACCCAACGCGTTTATTTTCCGAGCAACGAAGAATGGCGATCATAATCCTATAAAAAAAACACTCTACATAGGGAAGGTTTGAGACCTCGTGGCGTGCAACCTAGTTCGCACAAAGTGCATGAGGCAAATATAAGACCCTTGCAATGTCACGAGATAATCTCGGGATATGGCTAACAAACATCAGCTAGGGGCAAGAAGTAAGACCCATCCGCCGGGGGCCCCAATTGGGTAACCACTCGGTAAAGGGTGTAAGAACGAGCCAGTGGAGAATAAGATGGCCTGGTATAGTTCTTTGGCTCGGTCCCAAAACCACCTCAACTAGGGTGTGACTTTGTAACCAAGAGCCACATCGAGGCGAAAGGGCACGGGGTCACGCGAAATAAAGCGATACCTAAGCCCAAAATCATGGGGGTACTTAGAGGGAAGGGACGGAACCCTCCTTTAGGAATTTGGTGACCACAAAGTCGGCAATATTACAGAGAATTTGGTACTCACGGGAGTAGAGTAGGCTAATGATATTGTTGCATAATAAGACCTCAATAGGCGAGATAAGGCGAGGTTGATGGATCTTACGCCGCGAAGTAAAGAAGCGCACGAGACTTCGTCAAAAGCCCTGACCAACAGGGGCATAATAATACCTTATCTAGGAGGCAAGATAAGACCAGGAAGCTGATGAGAGAGATGAGAGGCAACACATGAGACATGAGGCAAAACAAAAGGCAAGATACAAATCAAAGCAAGAGGCAAGTGCATCACAAAGCTTGATCACACAAATCTTTGCAAGACAAATATTAATCCGTCACAAGGATCTATCTGTGAAGTAACCAATGCGAGGTCAAAAATAAATGCGAGGTCGATAACAGATGGGCGGGTAAAGAAGTAAAAGTGTTTAAACACAAGGTATGCAACATAAATCCACGAAAGAATAAGAGTCAAGTATATACTTTAAATACTATTTTATTCTCTAGAGCATTTATTTCGCAATAAGATAAGGGAATAATTACTTCGGAAACACCCAAAGAACAAGAGGCAAGTATATACTTTGAGTAAATTTATTATTCTTTGACTATTCCCTTCGTCAAGTATATACCTGGTATAACGGATTGATTCCGAGATATCAGGATAAAGCGACCACTAACAAACATGCGGTTCGCATATGATGACCATGATAAAGCGCGATGCGAGAAAAAGCCGATATATTAAGGAAAAGGCAAAATAAGAGTATGAAACCAAGCTGAAAAGCTGAGATACTAAGGCATAAAAGCAAAAATTGTCATGCCCCCCAAGCTTGGGAGCGCCCAGATAAAATGTTAATGAAATGAAGAATTAAAGTATCAAACGAACATCCAGAAACAGTAATCAAGGATTGTTGGCTCCTTTTTCATCAAGACCATCACCGGATCCTCCAGCTCCAACACCGGCACCAGTCCCAGCATCACCCATACCTCCTGTACCTTGAGGAACCTCGTGGTGAGGTCCCCCGATGTCTTTATCGGACTCATTATCTTCTCTCTCGGCTTCGACATTGAATGAGCTCGTCATCGGAGAAAACCTCGAGATTCATCGGGAACGTCTATGCCATAGAACTGCAAAGCTCGTTGACAAATTTCACTTTCTCCTCTTGGGCATTTCTGCGGAGTAAACTTCACCCAATTCTCTTGGCGTCCTTCTCCATCGTGGTCGTGATCCTCGTGCAAGGATGAAAGGTTTTCTTTCCGGATCGATACTTCCTTGGCCAAACCATCCTACGGAGAGGCAGGAGGTGCATAATTTGATTCTTCATACTCTCTCGGATTCTGCGAAGATAATAACGAGGCAGAAACATGAACAACAGAACAAAATGTGAAGCACGATAATAACACCTGGATACCTTCTTTACGTGAAATAACGAATTTAAAGTTTTACGAACGTCGAGGTTAAAGTGATCAAGTCTTGATATTTATGATTCAAGAAAGATGTGAAATTCAAGAGACGATTTGTCCATGTCTTCACCATGACCGAGGCACGGGTCTATCACCATCAGGAGACCCTATAACAAGTTTACCACTTATCGGAGGAACATCAAGCTTCTTCTTCGCGGGAGGGACATGAGTTGTTTTCTTGCCTTGAAGTCTCTCTAAGCGAGCTAGGACAGAGGAAATATCGTTCTTTAACTCGCTATTCTCATCTCTTAACCCAGTGTTTTCATTCTTCAACTTTTCATGTTTAAATTTTAACTCGGAAAGTTCACTCCTGAACCTGCAAGTTCAACAGATTTATCCTTTCTTTTAATTATCCTATTTTTGTCTTCCTCAAGACGCTTAATCGATCCATGGATGAGGAGTGAGTTCACAGAAGTAGTCAGGGAATTACTGACTCGTCGGAGTTCATCCTTCAAACGTTCATTCTCTTCGTGGAGATGGAAATTCAATTCTTCATTGTTAGCATACTCGTTAGCTAAACGATCAGCCAGGGAATAAGACGTCGTCAGCTTTTCACTCAAGATTTCATTTTCAGATAAATAACGGTTGATCTGGGACAAAGGTTCGCTTGTTCGGCTTGGAAGTTATCCACGGTCGACTTGGCTTCTTGAAACTCATGTAATACCTGCGGAAGGGATTGACGAAAATAACTTGAGAATAGTAAAGATGGGGATGTGATAGAATTAAAGGCGAGAAAAGGTAAACTCTTGCTAAGCTCGAAATCCTCTGATCTTTCTTGACGGAGCGCTCCTTCTCGTCAGCGAGATAATTTTTAAGATCTTGGATACATTCCTGATCTGTCCTCAGATTTTCTCGAGAAACCTTCATCTCCACAAGCTGAGCCATATGATGGTTGGATTCCTGCGGAATATCCGAATTCAGATAGTGATTCATATATAAATTACATAAGAGATCGACACTAACCAGGGCCATAATAGCGGCGTGCTGATTAGTAGAGAGGTTCATTGAAGCATTCTGCATAAAGGACTGATCTTGAGCCATAAAAGTATCGGTGCTGAACGAGATCACAGACTCCATGGATAAAGATCTTGTGGAAGGAGCATTCTGAGTCAAAACTAAGGCATTTCTCAAGAAGTTCATGTCGGCGGTGTAGGATGGATCCTCCACCTCGAAGACCTTCTGAGTTTTTGGATCCGAAGGACCGGCAGATGATTTAACCGGGGAATCATCCAAAGTAATGCTAGTGAGTTGGCATAGGGATCTTCGGAGGAGGAGTAGATTCAGGGGCTTCGGAATCATTCTTGGTAGAAGAAGGAGGCCTTTGGAGGTTTCTTGGGTGTAGGAATGTGGGTGAGTTCCTCTATATCCAAAACCCTGCTGCCGTTTGGGAGGCTCAGTGGAAGGGACGGATTGAAAGGGAACCTGAAAACGAGAAATTAGTGTTTTAAACCGTATGAAGACTAAGGCGCGAGAAGAGGGTGTTTTTGAAATAAATATGATAGCGAAGTACCTTTGAGCATCAACGAATGGAAGAGCTCTCCTATGATCTCGCTTCTTAAATACGAGGAGAAGCAATGGGAGGCTCTACGAACTCCTCTTCCTAAAAGGCGTTAAAAGTTAGATTTTGAAAAAGTAAAATGAAAATCCCAAAAAAAACAGAAGTAGGAGACAGGATACGATCGGGAGCGGGAGATCCAGGTGTATTTCTTGGCGAGAGGATGATGCGTCCTTGAGCAAGCCAGGAGAGCGTCTGAGTATACTAAAAAAAATAAAATAATAATAATAAAATAACACAAACAAGAAGTTCGGACGGAGAAATAAAAAGAAAGTCTAGTGAGCTTACATCAGAGGAAGTGGAGAATAAAAAATAAAAAGTCTAGCAAGCTTACATTGGAAAGTCTCTCGGACCAGAAGAATTTCCAAGGCTCGTAAGCAGCGATATGAGCATGACCTGGGAGAGGACCATCACGAGCTTTCCCAGACTCGTCAAAACCCCAGACAAGGGGACCTTCAATAACGACTGGGAACATCATTCAGTTTTCATCATTGGTCAGGCGAAGAGAAAGTACTTTAGGGGCTTCCTTAGAAGAACTAACGGGCTCAACATCCAGGAGAAGAACTTTGGAAGGGTCCTTCGGACTTAGATGTAAAGCGTTACCCCACTCTTGATACTTCCTTCTTCGGCCTTGGGTATTATCAATATAATTTTCCGAAGGAATCAATGGTATAATCAGCCAATTTAAATCCTCTGCATTGAGGGGATTTGAGATAAACCCAACATAAGAACGCCTCACAAACTCGTTACCAATCCGAATTGAATTGCCGCTAAGTTGGAAAACTCCCTGTTGATATAAGCAAAAATCTCATAGAAAAGCGGATTCTGGGCGTCATACAGAGGAAAGATCAAACCTGTTCTTAACTGACCCGAGGTTGTAATCATCCTGGTGGACGACCATGTTTCCGCCTCAATCCAGCAGTTGTTCAATTCCATCTGCCTGGTTGCGACAATCGGAGAGCTGACTGAAGAATCCACCGTCGGCGACAGAGTTAAACCTAGCTTCTTGAAATCAGCCTGGAAATCCTCAAGGTACTTTGATGTAGTAGCATGAGGAAATTTCTTAAGCCATTGTTGAAATAAAAGGTGGTAGTAAAGGGGATTGAAGAAGGATCGAGAATAGCGGGGAGAGGAATAGATGAAGACTATCGAGAAAGCGTCAGGGAAGAAGAGTTGGAGAATGTAAAAGAAGAAGAAAGATGAGGAAGAAGACTATTTATAGTGGACAAGGCATGACCGGGAGAAGCGGTTATATGAGGAGAGCGGTGTGCTTGTTAGCGTGAATCGTGGGAGCAGGGATGGCGGGAAAATCCGGTGCGTGCGGTTCTGATGCTGCTGGAGATTCTCTTTCCTTTCTTGGTTCCCAAGCGGAATGAGAAAAGGCAAAATGTATGTCTGAGAAAAATACTTCGCCACGTGTCGGTAGATTGAGCGAAGACGATAAAGAGAATCTTGAGAAAGATATTGTTCACCACTCCCAAGGAGGTGTAAGCGAATAGTCAAATCAAGTGTCGAGATCTACCATGAAATAGTACTAACTTGCTCGGAAAGACATCGAACTAAATACGGGCGCGAAGTTGACTTGTTGTCAAGAAATAGATAGATTTCGAAGTATATTGAGTGAAGTGTGGATTGTTGTGCAAGAAATGGGAAGGTGTCCCAGGAGCGAGCCGATATTTAAGGCGTAAAGGAAGCATAAAGTTGTTCGAAGAGGCGAAGTAAAAAGTATATTTCCGAGATAAATGGGTTGTATCACACTATGTAACTCTCCCTATAAAAAAGAGGACTTAATCTTCCTTGAAGAAGTTTGGATTTTCTAGAGAGTGAGAAAGAGAATTTAGGTGAGAGAGCGGTTTGTTCTTGAGTGTCTTATATGAGAGATACTAAAGGATTCAATAAAAGGATCTGTTGAAAACTCATACTTACTTAACTTCGTATTTAGTCAAATTAGTAAGAGGGTGTAACTATGGATTTTCCGTAGTTACAAATATCGATAGGTCCATCAGATCATATGAAAACTAGGCGTCAACGATGCCAAGATGGGTTCGGCTCGTGCTGCCAATAATGATGAACAAAGTATCCAACCACTGTTGTCAATTACGAAGATATACTCGTAAATCAAAACTTACGAAGATTACGAAGATATACTGTGGCATGATATACTCGCTTTGTAGACGAAAGAACTAAGCTTCCTAATGGAGTACAATCACCATTACTACCATCCCGATGTGACGAACAGAGAAGTACAGCCCAAAACACGGAGGTGTTAACAAGGCATGATACCAATGGTGGAGAAAGAATGAGCCACCCGATGAGATAGTTAAATATATGTTACTACTGACATAGAGAGATTTCAAACTCATGCAAATTAAATCTCTTATACGCCAAATCTGGCTGCCACAACGAGACAAATGCTTTATCTTGAGAAGTAATGGTTGAGATACATGACGATTAATGGTGAAAATAGAACTCACCCCCATCGCTGCCACGATGAGCTAAATGATTGGTATGATCCAGCCTCATCGGAGGGGCACCAGCTCGTACTATCAATAGAGGAGCCAGAGGCACTCCATCTCCACATTGTGCATGCGCTTACGAGGTAACAACGGCGGTGAATAACGGAGTAAGGGATTACTTCCATGATACATATTGGAATTAATCACCAATCTCCATCACTTCTCAATTAACGGAGCCAGGTCAAGAAACATTACTATGATGAACTCGGGCGAACCAATTCGTTATTGCACATCCGATCATCGGAAAGATAATATACTAACTCGGAGTACTTGCTCGGAGAGTTAATTTATAACCACATCCGAGGAGGACAGCTTAACTCGGACGAATGAGCTCGTGAAAGAACAGTTCATTCCCATATCCCACGACGATGCCGAAAGATGAGATGTACCTAAAAAGAAGGACGGACAATGGAGGCAATCCCAAACGAACAAACTGGAGGGATGACTCCACATGATGGAGACTAGTGATAAAAAATACTAATGATTATTTACTATGAATCATTTTCATAAATAAAGACAAAGGGTAATGCTAGTGGTCATAAAACCAGGCGAGTCCCAATGGCAGAGAGTCGAATAAGGAAAAATGGATACGTACCATTATAGGGAGAAATGAATCATTGGAATTCATCACCAATATCCGTAACGATGAAGTACAAACTCAAGAAGCTTGCACATCCCGTGAACGAACTTATTATGTTTATATGGTGGAATGCCTAGCAACCGTGAAGTCAACATCGGCGAGATGGCACGTCCATCGGCGACTCGTGTTGAGACAAAACAGAAGCTTGAAATTCAAGAGCAATGAAGCCACAATCCAATTCTGGACACACCAAGTCGACGTATCTCGACGAAGTGAGACTAGCCCGCATAATGGCAGTCTCAAACTAATAAACTATTTTTGTTTCTTTATACAAGGAAGGATTCAAAATGGCGTTAATCTCCGATCCCCACTAATGGCGTGATATCCTTATGGAACAAAATATAAGATGGACAAATGATCCAATGATTAAAATTAATCACCAATATTCTCCATTAGCCTGGACTACGAACATAAAATGAATATGAGTCTTCGTCATTGCAAGAAGGAAGCAGCCAAAGACGGGAAATTCACAAGGCTGGTGAAATATGCAACTGGAGCCAAAGACGTGAGACTCAGATGTGGGAAGGCGACCTATCCAGACAAGGTAATAAAACCAAGGGCGGAATGGAGTTTGCCACAGCCATGAAGGACTGGTTGATCAAATCTAATCACTAATCGCCACGAAAACGGAGAGATGAAGTCTCATATTAATTACAATCATACAAATGCACACCAAATTAGCCAGCAAAGAATGGCTTTTACCTCACTAATGATAACGAAGAAACATCAAGGAGTTTTGAATCCATGACGTAAATAAATAGCAGATGGATAATGGCTACGGTTTATCCTAAGGCGATAATAAAGCCATCATAAAAAGAAATTGCATGGTAGAACTGAAGTGATAAGTCACTGGGCGATAGCTCGATGAATCACGACGATTCCAAACTCCCAACATTAATGAACAATGGTGAGCACTCCAGGAGCGTAGCAACCTTGAAGTATAAGGAGATACCAAAAGCTAGCTAATATGTAGAACTATAGACGAGAAAAGTTAATGCCAAGGCATGCTCTCTATAACAAGTTACCTCCTTGATAACAAGACGGCAAACGTAAAATTCGTAGGAAAGCAGTACACAATATGCCTCGTATCAATCAAAAGCTCAAATATCTAGAAGCACGAAGCTAAACAGCTAAAACCATAACAATCCATGAAGAGCGCCAGTTCCCCTCCGATGAAGAAATCAAAGGAACCATTACTCGTATATGGTAAATGGTGACCGCAGCCTGCGCTGCTCGCTGCACTACCGGCAGTCCACCCTTGGGGCATCAAAGAAATGCTACTCTCAAAAATGTAACACCAAAACCGGAAAGTGAAAATGCTATGGAAATAGATAACACTTTCGCAAGAACCGCTATGAGCGAAGAGGGAATCACCCTACGATGGTGGAAGGAGTTTAAATTTCTTATCCCACTTCTGTTGTACTCATAACAAAATAAAAAACCATGAAAAGTTAAGTTATGTACTAACTTGCAGGAACATCTTATAATGAAGGGCCTGTATCTTGTGATAAAATTATAAAGACGAAACAATTGTAAACATATCAATTCAGATCCAAAATGGATGAGGGCTCCCATGATGCATAGTCTTGCTGCCATAGGTTAAGTCCATGCTTGAAGTTATAGCCACAGTAATGATAACCCATGCTCACCAATAAAGGTGAGCTCACCAATAAAGGTGAGCTCACCAATATAATTATGCCCAGAGCTACATCGCTCAGTAACTCATGACGACACCCAAAGAAGGCCAAATTATGAGGTAACTATTACCACCATCAGCAAAAAACTGGGTATTGACGATCACAAATCAGTATACACATTAATGTCAAAATAAGAGAAAATAAATCGATGCCGAAGCGAGTCTCGCAGAAGCCAGATGAGCCCGATACTTGCAATCTAAGCCGCGATATGACGTGCAAACAAAGGAGCCAGATAATCATCTACCAAATATTTCTCCATGAAAGGAAAGGTTGTTAAGAAGGTCAATTACCCAAGCAACGGCGGATATCTCCAACAGGATACATGAGAGTCCCTTACCATTCCAACGAGAATGACAAAATTCGGAGGATACATTCCTTCAAGATCATCAAATATGGTATAGCTCGGAGGATACATTCCTCCAATACCATTAAATATGGAGTATAAAAATCGCTAGAAGAGGCCATGAAGTCGAACTAGAAAAGGATATATTCCTTGAATGAGATTCCATTTGGACTTTCATCTTTTTCTCTCCAGGTGATTTTTTCGCCTGCTACAGTACCTAAAAATTGACTCTGGTAATCCTCATTCTTGATACTTTGTTCGGATTCTAGGTTTGTGTGATTCTTGTTACCGGTTTCTTGTTATTTTGATTGGATTCTAGGTTTGTGTGATTCTTGTTACCGGATTCTTGTTACTTTGATCGGATTCTAGGTTCTTGTGATTCTTGTTACTTTGATCTCGTTTGAACAGGGGTCTTTAGACTCAAGACAGTTTTGGGTTGGGTGGTTTGCTTTTGATTTTATCTTAGCAGGTGGCGAAATCAGTTTTGGTGTGAATTATTTTCTTCATAAACACCCTTTTTATTTCATTTTTGGCACACAAGGTATTTGTTAAAACTCCCAATCCACAGTTCCAGTAGAATATTCATTTTTCACATGAATACGTCAATGTCAAACACAACATTATTACAGAGCCAAGGTGTTTCCAGGGACCCAAATCAACTTTCTTCTACCTATTTTCATTGCCCATTCATAGGATTCGATGGTTGTAAGAATGGTACGGGTGGAAGAGGTTTGGGAAAAGCTTATTTGATTCAGCATCTCGAGAGATAAACACTTTGTTTATGGTAAGGAGAACGAAACGTTGCAAAAGCGGATAGCTAAAAATCGTGAAGTTTACAAAGCATGGGAAGACGTCCTCTCTCAACTGCGAATGTGGTTATGTACGAATGCATGCTTCTTCGTGCCTGGAGAAGACCATGTAAATCTCATGCGGGAGATGGCTTATTCCGGCCCTTTTAATAGCACATACGCTCACTTGTTGGTTAATGGAATTATGTGTCCTCCTCCAACCCTCGACAACATTGCGGATGATCGATGCTCATTTGCTTCCTTTCCTTAATGTGGAACTGCTTTCGACAAAGTGTTTGACAACATATTCAAAATTGTCAAAATTATTCCTCCAAAGTGTAATTAAATTGGGGCAGTTCTCAAAAGTTTTGAAGTATGCGCTTGATAAGGTACGTGCAAATCCTGGTGAAGTTTACGTGTGGATACAATTGTTGTTGTTACCTGTTTGTATTCTACACTTACACATCCCCAAAAGCGATAGTGAGGAAAAATCGGGAAACCGAAGGACTTTCTGATTAAATCAATCAATCAATCTATTGTGCAATGGTATGTGTCTGACGGTTGCATTCAATTAGTCCAAAAATTGCTCCTTGAACACACTCAGCATAAAAACAAGCAATGCAGGAAGAACAACAATCAGGAGGCTCTTAACTTGAGTATATGTAGAAATAAAATATGTAATGGGCTTTTCACTGCTGCTATAAAAGTACTCACTTCGAATGGTATGGCTACTGATGAGGAGGATACTTTGAAAATATTGATTGATAAGCACCCGTTTGCCCCTCCACCTGACATACCTACTATTCCAAGTGTGGTAAACAGTGTTGTTTCTTCAAATGAGATCATTTTTGGTAGGTTAATGAGCTTCCCCAAAGGCACATCTTGTGGGAGAGATGGTTTGAGGGTTCAACATCTACTTGATGCCCTTAATGGACCTGCCGCTGTGGTGGATGATGATTTACTTACCTCCATAAAAGGTGTAGTCAATATATGGTTCGATGGCAGGTGTCCATCTTCTTTGGGATAATTCGTGGCGAGCTCACCTCTTACGCCCTTTCTCAAACCGGATTGGGGAATTCGTCCGATAGCTGTTGGGACAATGTGGAGGAGATTAGTATCCAAGGTTGCTATCCAAACTGTAGGAAAGGATATGTGCACTTACCTCAAAGACTTCCAGTTTTGGGTAGGAGTACCATGTGGAGGGGAAGCCATCTTACATTCCGTAAACAGGATTCTACAACAGAAAGGTAATTCTTCCACTATGACTATGCTACTAGTTGATTTCAGCAACGCCTTTAACATGGTCAGTAGGTCCGTTATGTTACAAGAAGTGAGAAACCACTGTCCCTCAATCTCTAAGTGGGTGGAGTTTTGTTACTCTAATCCTCCTAAACTGTACTACAATGACTCCACATTGTCTTCTGCCCAAGGGGTTCAACAAGGCGACCCTCTTGGACCCCTTCTTTTTTCTCTTACTCTACACCCTTTGGTCAAGAGGATTGAAAGCGTAATGCAATTTGGATTTACATGCTTGGTACTTGGATGATGGAACGATAATTGGAGACACTTTAATGGTTTCTAAAGCTCTCAACATCATCAAAAATGAGGGTAGAAAAGCTGGGTCTTAATCTTAACATCGCCAAGACATAGATCTTCGGCCTCTACGTTGGATATACGATGCCATGAGGGACGTCTTTTCTACCCAAATTTGCAGACCAACTAAGGGGGTAAAGCTTTTAGGGGGGCCTGTAAGTTTAGACCATGAGTTCTGCAGCAGCATGATCAAGAGTAGAGTGGTCAAAACTAATAATTTAATGAACGCCGTTAGGAAGCTAGATGATCCCCAAAGTGAATTTTTATTGTTGCGTAGTTATGATGGAGTCTCTCGTCTGTATTTATCTATGAGAACCACCAGGCCGGATTTTGTCATAGATGCTCAAGTTTTGTTTGATGCTCACCTGTCGTTACATCTGCAGCACATTTTTACTAATGACGGGCCCGGTATGGGGTTGCTTGCAGCGATCGTATGTCTTCTCTACCTCTCAGCTTGGGTTGTTTAGGTATCTACTTCATGGCTGATGCAATAAACTATTGCTACTTGGAATCTTGCATACAGACTCAGCCACTTCAGATCAGCATCCTTCGTAACGCTCAACTGCAGGGCCCTAATCACAACATGCAGCGCGCCATAGAGCTTTTCTCCAGCATATGTGGTCCGGACGTCAACATTGATCTTACTCCCCCCCATCCCATGAAGACCTTAGCAGTGATTTACTTTGATGTTGTCATGAAGGATTTGCCGGTTAAATTTTCCATGTCATCTCGAGATTGTGCTATTTGGGAGTGAAATAAAGATATCCACGCACAAGACTACCTTAAGGCTATTCATATCGAGGGGCTTAATCAGAGGGTTGGGGCTCAGGAATTTGGAGCAGTTTTACGGTATAGGCTTGGTATACCTCTTTTTGTTGAAGGTAGCCTTTGTGCTTTTTACAGGAGGGATATGGACTGTTATGGGGATCATGCCTTACACTGCGCACATGAGGTAGGCATCAAATTTCGTCACGATCTCATGCGTGACATATTTGCAGATATGTGTTTTCGTGTAGGGGTGCCGGCTAGAAAAGAAGCGAGATATGGGTTTGTTGGCAGATGATGGGGAGCTAATATTTTAGTCCTTAATTGGGACAATGGGTGTGACAAGTGTTTGGATGTAACCGGTGTTTCGCCATTCACCGGAGGAGGGGTGCACACATATCGTCCAGGGTTAGCACTGAATAGGGCAGTCAAACGAAAGCATAAGAAATATTTGGAAAAATGCTTAGCCCATGGTTACAACTTCGGCACTTTAGCATTTACTACTTTTGGGGAACTTTGCACTGAAACAATGGATTTCTTGAAAAGGCTTAATAATCAAATATCTAGATTTGATGTTAGTGCCAAGAAATGCAACTATTTCTTTCATAGATTAGGAATAGCAATACAAAAAGGGGTTGGAGCCCAGCTTGTCGCTAGGATGACAACTAGTTACCTGTAGTCCGTTTGTATTGAGTCGTATTTCTCCATACAGTTATATTTGGAACAATAATATAAATATTTCTTTTGAACATTTTCTTTTTGTTTGTTTTAATTTTTTCTTTTGAATTTTTTCGTAATAAGGATTTATTTTTGTTTTGTTTACATACTTGCTTTTTTTTGCATTGCGTATAGTTAGAAAATTAGGATTCCAAATGATACTCTTTTAAAAGCCCATCAAGATTATGGCACGGTGCTAGCCACACCTTCCACTCCACAACGAATGATGCGGGTAAAATACCTAAGCTTCCCAAGACGGAAATAGACCTAAGGAAATGCCATCTAGCCCAGCGAAGCAAGATAAAGCGGGGAACACCTTAAGCTGCCTAAGACGGAAACATACCTAAGGCAATGCCATCACGATCATGAAATCGGATGACGTCCTCACCAATACCCGCCACCACCATAAAACCATATGAATCCACTTTTTTTTATCCACCACCACCTAGTGGCGGAGCCATGGGTTGACTAACCTAGCTCTAACCCCTTAAATTTTTAATAACTACATTTTTTGTTTGTTTATTTTATAAATAGTACTTTGTCCATATATATTTATGGCTTAGTCCACCAAAGTTTACATGTTTTTTTCTTTTTTAAATAGGCCTCCTCAATGTCAATTTTTGACTCCACCAGTGGCACCATCACTGCCGCCCATCCCATGTAGGTTGTTGGACGCAATTCTAATTTTCAATCACAAATGCCATGTATGAGGTTTAGATTGAACAAAATTTCGTCAATTGATTAGTTTTATTATTTTTTTCCGTGTATATATTCTTTTTTGTATTGCAATCAATTTTATTTTAATATTAAAAAATCATGATTTATACGATATAGTACCAAAGATAACAGGGGCACCATCTGTGTGATCCAACTATGATCATGAAAATATTATCTTATATGATATCATCCCTGAAATAAATGTTAAAACAACCAACCACATATTCCACACTACGATGATATCGATGTGGTAATGACAACATAAAATTAATATTATACATCACTACTCACTAGCATTCACCGTCACTACTTATTCCACCATAAACCAGGGGCAGAGCCAGGATTTTGAGGAGAGAGGGAGAAAAAGTTCTTGGCAAGTTGCATACATGTGAAAAATGGACTTTGTATCCCATTTTACGATAATAGAACAAAAATAAATATAATTGTGTTTGGCTCTGCCCTTAACCACCACTAATCTTTCGGCCTCCACCTCTTATACTACTCATTGTCGCAGAAAATGTCTATTGATATTATTTATCAAAATTACTTATTAATAAAAATAAATATTATAATTAATTAAGAAAACATTTATAATTAAAAAATGATTAGTCATTTATTATGAGCAATTAGTGAAACACTAATTAATAAAACACTTTATAATGAATAGATTATTTATTATGTGCAATTAGTGAAATACTAATTAATAAAGAAATTATGGTATTTGAGTTGAACAAACCACCATTGTTGATTTATAATTTCTATGAATTCCAACCAAGGTGGAACAAAGGCAAACTTATCCAAACCCTGTTTTATACTAATAACAAAACTAGTGACAAAACCCCTAGGTGAACAAACTAGTGATAAGAAAAAACCAGTCATATTATTTCTACCAAATAAAAACCATTTCAAATAAAAGTGGCACAAAAACCCCAAGTCAAATATTTTTGAGTAAATTTAGTTTTTGTTATTTTAAAAAAAATCCAAACATACCCTTTTTAGCTGCTTCTTCTTCTTTCCCCTTCTTCTTCTCTCCTTCTCCCCCGCCACCATTACCACGAGAAGCAAGAACAGATCTCCGCGAACACCAGCAACAACGACATCTCCGTCACCTCCACGAACACCTCTGTTCTCCTCCAAGAACACCTCCGTCTCTTTTCTTTTGTTTTATTTTCAGATCTATCACCAACAGTAGCTCCACCACCACCAAACCAGCTGCTATGTCCAGATCCGTCACCAACAACGCCTCAATTTCATCCTCGAACACCTTCTTCTCTTTTCTTCTGATTTTTTGTTCAGATTTATCACCAACGGTAGCTTCTCCACCACCAAACCACCTTTTATGTCCAGATCCGCCGCCAATAACACCTCCGTCTCCTCCATTAACACCATCATCAAAAAATTACTATCAGTGTTTTTTCTTATTGTCTTTATCTAAAAAAAATTACTCTAGGTCTTTTTTCATTTTTTTTTCAAATGCAGAGAGGGTTTATAGAAAATGAAATTAGGCTTAAGAATTCTCCTCCTTCATCACCAAATTCTACATCATCATCTTCTAATTCTTCGTCGTCTGATCATTCTGCTGCTAAATTATCACGTATTAATTTTTCAATTCCTCAGTTTCCTTTTGGGTTTGTTGGTGATGAATTTATTCAAGAAAAGAACAGGAGTTTTGATGAATTTGGAGATTACAGAGATGATAGGAGGGTAATTGAGGGTGACAGGAGAAAGTTTTTGAAACCCACGGTACCAATTCCAGTGCAGAACTTGATGGGTTCAGTTCCTCCTGGTGGTGGTGATGCTGCTACTGATTCATTTTCTGGGAATTTCAATTAGTTCTGGTATGATTAATTTTGATATTTTACGACCTTCAATTAGTTCCGGTATGTTAATTATACAAAATTCATTACAATTTTGATATTTGCGTTTGGATTTCGATTGATTTGGTTTTGTTGCTGCTGTGAATCCAAAAAAATAGCAGAGATGGATACCAATTAGGTTAGAAAGGGAAGAAATTAGCTTACAAAAGGAAGCAATTAGGTCTGAAAAGGAAGCAATTGGGTCAGAAAAGGAAGCAGTACAGGAAGGTTTGTATGAAGTCGAAGATGTGAGAAGGAAAAGGGTTTCTAAGGTAACAATCAACTACTATCTCTTTTCATTTTGTTTAAACCCTAATTAAGAATTTTTAACTGATGTTGAATTTCTCAATGGTTGGTTGGGAACATAAAGGGGAAAACACTATATCTTATAAAATGGTATGTAGCAGGACAACAATTTTCTTTCTGTTTTTTTTTCCTTTGATGTTGTTGTTTTTAGTTATCCAAATTATGGGATTTTCGTACTTGCATCAGGCTTGGTTGGCCGGAGTCGCATAGTACATGGGAACCTATTGAGAATCTACAAGAATGTTTAGATATTGTCGCTGCATTTGAAGAAAGGTGCCTGAAACTTTGTCTCTCTTTATGACTATTATAACTCGATTGTTTGTGTTTGATTTTTTGTTTGTTTTTGGTTATGTAAAGGTTATGTTCGAGAGTGCGAAAGAGGAAGCGGAGAGGTACATTTTTATCCCCCATGAAGACAGAGACTATTGAGGAAGAGGGAAAAGGAAATGAGACTATTGACAACTTATTTTCTAAGAGTGGTAAGCTTTCTATACATATTTATGATATGAGAACTTGTGACATGGTACAAAGTCATAGAGTTGGGCATCCAAAATAAGATGTGGATGAAAGTACTAATCGTTTTACTGGAGTTAAATGGATGACTTATGAAAACGATAGGATGTTTGAGAATGAAAATACTTCCGTATTAAACATAGACATTAATTTCTCAAAATGGAGATAAGTCTGAAGATGGTGAAGGACATAGTTCAGCATGAAAATACTTTCGTGGAGCATTTTGACTCATTATGTTTTCACTGCCAAAGTTATTTTGACACTTTTTGATATTTGAGTGAACAAGGAAATCTACTGTAAATTTTAGATAAATCAAAAAGGTCAAGGATAATCATTTTCTTTTTTTTGGAAGCCAAGGAACTAGAGCGTCTACTTAGAATCAGCTTGGAAGTCTGTGGCACCGTAGTGGAATCATATTGTGTCTTGTGGGAGGAATTTTTATAAGCAACGCCGTTACTAATTCAGTCTTTCCATTACATGAAGATATTTTTTTATACAAATTCCATCCACCATTTCACTTATATTAACTTTTCAAAAGAGATAAACTTTTAGGAATCTCATGCCCAACTGACATGAAATCATCCGTTCCCATATAGCATGCTTATGGCACAGATATAACCAAATTGCTATCCTTTTCGCTTTCTTGTATTCGACTATTTTGAGATGTCTGTATATTGGTTAATATCTTCTGGATTGATATCATTGTATTTGCATCTGCAGACTACAAAGAAGAAAATAACAGCCCTATACAGTTTATTGGTGATGACTGATAGCGGTGGATGGCAGTGGTGATGCAATTGATCAGTATTGGTGGTGGTGGTGTTAGTGGTGTGGAAGGTGTTTGGCGGTGGACGGTTGTGGTGCTGGTGGTGGTGCTGGATGGTGGAGGTGGTGCAATGAATCATGGTTAGTATGTTATTTTTTATAAGCCAACACAAGTTATTTCTATTGGTGTGGAGGGTATTTTTTTGGTTTTAATATTGTTATTGGCAAATGCATCCTAAACTTTTTGATTGTTTTTGAAGTTGATTGCTTTTTGTGGTGTTCTTAGTAGATTATTATTGTTTTTTAGGTGCTGAGAGATGTTGTTGGAATTACAAGAAAAGCTGCAATGTGTTACGGATTTGTTTGAGATGAGCTACAATACGTAGAAAAATGATGAAACCTAATTAGGTTTCATCTAGTTTTGGTGAAACCAATTTTGGTTTCATCATTTTTTTCTATTTGGTTTCATCATTTTGTTCTTATTTTTCCTAGTTTTTTTGGTTTGGTTTCATCATTGAAGCTGTGTCGGTGAAATGACAATATGTGGAAAAATGATGAAACCTTATTAGGTTTCATCTAGTTTTGGTGAAACCAATTTTGGTTGCATCATTTTTTTCTATTTGGTTTCATCATTTTGTTCTTATTTTGCCTAGGTTTTTTGGTTTGGTTTCATCATTGAAGATGTGTCGGTGAAGTGACAATATGTGGAAAAATGATGAAACCTTATTAGGTTTCATCTAGTTTTGGTGAAACCAATTTTGGTTGCATCATTTTTTTGGTGAAACCAATTTTGGTTCCATCATTTTTCAGTTTGGTTACATCATTTTTCACGAGAAATTATTTGCACGAGAAATTTTGGTTCCATCATTTTTTGATTTGGTTTCATCATTTCTCTCATTTTCAGTTTGGTTGCATCATTTTTTCTCATTTTCAGTTTGGTTGCATCATTTTTTCTCATTTTGTTGAACATTGATCAATCAAATTAATTGTTTGTGGTGGCGGCGGCTGGTTGTTGGTGGTGGTAGGTGATAATGATGGTGTTTCTCGGTGATGGTGGTGGTCGTCTGTGGTTGTGTTGGTGCGACGACGGGGTGGTGATGCAGTGGCGGTGGTGGTGGCGGTGGTGCGGCGGCGGTGGCGATGGTGGTGCGGCGGCGGTGATGCAGTGGCGGTGGTGCGGCGTTGGTGGCGCGGTGGTGGTGCGGAGGCGGCGGTGGCGGCGATGCTGGTGAGGCGGTGGTGGCGGCGGTGGTGGTGCGTCGGTGGTGCGGTGGTGGTGGTACGGCGGTGCTGGAGCGGCTGCGGTGCTGGTGCGGCGGTGGCGGTGGTGCAGTGGGGGCGTTGGTGGTGGGGTTGATTCTTATTTTTATTGGGGTGATTTAAAATTAAATGTGGGGTTGTTTTTATTTTTGTTGGTGTGATTTAAACTAGAAGGGTAATATAGACAGTTTATGTTAAATGAGGTTTTTGTGAACAATTTGTTTTGTTAGGGTTTTTGTATATGGATAGTGACACATTTGGGGTTATAACCCGCGCACCGTACTATTAATACCAATCAGTATCTAATAATTTCATTGACTTCCCTAATAGATCTTAAAGTCTTTATCCCGCGTCTTCTAGTTGGCTTAACCCTTATTTAATAAGAATATACTAGCTGCGAAAAAATAAACTAAGCCGGGTTTTGTGGACGTATTTGAGGTAATGATTGTGATGGAAAACGATGGTGTAAACCAAATTAAATTAAAATCACCGTTCTCTTGCTTGAACACGTTAGGTGGGAGGGGATTTTAAAATAGAATCCTCCCCAGAAAAAAAAGAGAAAAACTAGGATTCAATCCTTGCTTACTATTTTATTATAATAAAAAAATTAATAAAATATAGTAATATCAAATTTTGGGCTCACCTTTAGTGTTTTATATAAATAAAACACTGTTGGCGATGATTGGTTACTCACCCATATCCTAATTCCCTCGCGGACGCGTTGATGCGGACACGACACGACGCAGACGCGAACATTACAAATTTTTCAAAAAACTAGGACGCGGACACATATATATATATTTTATTTATATATACAATTATGTATTTATACAGCAAAGTCAAGTGTTTCGATCTTAAAAATCAGAAAATTATGCTACATGTGTATAAATTTCAAAAGAAAAGGAAAGATCGTTTGTTTATACACGCCGAAAGTCAAGCAATCAATCACCATTAAACAAATGCACAATCAAATTGCATTCTTAATTAGAACAAGACGTGCCCAACCAAGAGTATATATGATGTATTTCCAATTACAAAACCCTAATAAAGACTTAAATGATTGATCTAAATGTTTGTCTTTCTTCATTTAGTTAATAATAGTAAAAATAAATGAAGATGTTTAATTAAAAATGGAAAAAAAATGTTTCAAACCCGAGTCATCGGTGCATCCAAACAAGGCGTGCATGGGACGCGCATATTGGTATGTCGGACACGCGTCGTGTCAGCGTCAAACGCGCGTCATGCGTCCAACGCGAGTCGGACGCGGACACAACTCCAAAAACGGAGCGTCCGTGCAACCCAGATCCCCTCCCTCACCACTAGACTAAGGCCTTACCCTAGTTAGTAATTCGGCGAATGATTCGCGAATTCGTATGTATCAACGAATAACGGTGCATTTGTCCGAATTATCGGAAGACCGAACAGGGTACGCGATTTATATGGGGTTTCCGAATTATTCGAGAATAATTCGGTAGATTAGTTCGGACAGTTGACTCGCTATGGACTCGGCGATTCAAGAACATTTTGTTAATATTTTAAAGAGAGAATAAAAAGATGCTAGGGGTGGGAGTTGAACCCATGACCCCTAGCTTGGGAACTAGGGATCTAACCATTGAGGTAGTTCCTTGTTGTTACCTAATTTTACTATATTATGAATATAACACATAAAATATGGATTAAATCATAATTTTAACTCAATCTAACCTTAAAAATATACTTTTTATTAATTTGATGTAACCCGAATTTTCCGTACCGAACTTATATTTCTAAAACGAATTATAGACGTACGTATCCGTTCCGAACTACACTCCGAACAACGAACCGTTGACCGACTTTTTGACCGAATCCGACCTATCCAAATCCGTAAAATTCCCGAATGTATGCCGTCCCAAACTCCTCTCCGTATCACGAATTGCTAACTAGGGGCCTTACCCCTACGTGACGTGGAGGGACCGTATAAGTACCCTCTTACATCCTCCACTAGACTCAGCCTAACAACAAAGTTTTCCAAGTATCCCAAACCATCAATTGCTAACACTACTCTATCTTCTTCATTTCATTTGTGTCACTAGACAGTACGTATGCACCCGCGCTTCACAACTCTTCATTTTCGATATACAAAAATCTAGTCTTTCATGTGTTTTTTGTTTCTGTTTTGACGTTAGTCATTCAACTGAATTTGTAAGCTCTTTAAGCCCTTTACTTACATCTGGTAAGCCTTTAATATAAGGGATAATTGATGTTTGATATTTAGGTTTTGTCCACAGTTAGTCTTTGGTCAAACATTTGGCCAACGTTAGAGCTTGGTACCTGACTGGATGTTGACCATCATTGACTAGGTTAAATATTGAGTCTAAAAATTTAAAAAAATAATTAAAAGTTGAATTTACTAGTATACCCTTCTATCTAAGATTTTTACTTAATTGGACGACCGACCAAAGAAAAAGAGTCCTTTTACGGTCACTATGGGGGCTAAAATGTAGTTGCACGCAAATTTTTTTGGTTTCTAATTCCATTTTATTCATAATCATCAACAACAGACGAAGACGGTAAGAAACTAGTTGGAATCCTAACAACAAGCTGGGCTCCAACACCTTTCTGAATAACTATTCCTAATCTATGAAAAAAGAAATTACATCTCCTTGCATTAATATTAAATCTAGATAAATGATTGTGCAGTCTCTTCAAAAACTCAACTGTGTCATCACCGAGTTCACCAAATGTGGAAAAGGCCAGAGCACCAAACCCATACCATTGGGCTGCACATTTATCAAGATATTTTTTGTTTTTGCGCGAAATGGCATTGCTTAGAGCTAAACCAGGCAGGAACGAACAGACACCACCACCAGTAAATGGAGAGACTCCAGTGACGTCCAAACACATGTCACGACCATTGTCCCAATTATAAACAAAAATATCAGCAGGCCGCAAAGCAACACCATCATCAGTCATGAGGCCCAAGGAAACCTCTTTCCTAGCTGGGACCCCTGCACGGTAACACATATCGAAAATGGTTTCGCTAACAAGGTCATGCCTGAATTTGAGCCCTACCTCGTGGCCACAATGTAAGACATGGTCACCAGGCTTGAAAATTTTAAGTATTTATAGATTTGTCCCTATTATCTTTATATATCACTTAAATAACCTTGAATTCTCTACTATGTTTACTATAAAAACTACTGATAGTAGACATTTATCATATAAATTCGGCTTGAGTACCAAAATTACGTCGGAAAAAAATAAAAACTATCAAAATACTAAATCCAACCACTAATTTAAACGTCTACAGCTTAGTGGGCATCTTGGTGACATCATTTGAAAGAAAAAACAACGGCCAAAAAAATAATTGCGGCCCTCGGCCGCTAACTTTTACGGCTTTACTACTATTCCTATATATATTTGTCCCCCACCAAACAATAAATCCTAGTTCTGTCCCCGACAGTCTGTCCGTTTTTTTCGCACCACTTCAACCGGTGTAACACCACTCCATCGTATTCACAACCACCAATTTGAACAAACACAGCAATTGAGGTTTTGATTCAGTGAAATTTGGTTTTCAATTTAGCGGTATTAGTGTTTTGAATTGATTTAGTAATTTTGGGGTTGATTTGATTTGGAAAATTGAGCTTTTGATTGACTTGGATTTTCCATTTAGTGAAATCGGGGGTTTGTTTGATTCAAAAATTTGGGTTTCCATTTAGTGAAATTCTTGGTTTGATTAAATCGGTAAATTGGGGTTCTCAGGGTTTGTTTTATTCAGAAAATTAGGGTTTTGTTATCGAGAATTCGGGTTTGCAAGGAAGAGGGATGACATACACTAATTCAATGGTTTGATTTCATAGAATAACAAAGAGTCCTGGTGGTGGTTGGTGCGGAAAAAAATGATGGAGAAATAAGGGAGAAAGAGATGATGCTGGGACTTAAAGGAGAAACAAATGTGAAAGAAACATGACCCAAATTCAATTGAGTTTTGAAATTGAATGATTTTGTAAGAGTGGATTTCAATTGAATTTGAAATTGGCAGTCAAAGATCGAAAATGGCTGGATTTATTGAAGTTTTAGGACTAGAAATGGATTTGGTGAATATGTAAAGCTGCTTCTGCTAAGGAATTTTTTAAGATGAAGTTATTGCTAGGAAGAAGTGAGTTGTTGTTGAAAGAGATTGGGTGTTGTCGCTGTTGCAGAAGAGGATTGAGTTGGTATGGACCAAGGTAGTCAATATCGGCCGATACGGCCGAAATATCGGATTTCGGTCTGAAACGATACGATAAGTAAAATATCGGCGATACGATATTTCGCCGATAATATCGGCCGATACAATCCAATATCGGCCAATATCGGGGAAATTTCGGAAATTTCGGATTTTTTTTTTTTCTTCAGAAAAGCGAATTTTGGTTTAAAATTTGAACTTCTAATTTTTTTTCTAGTTTTTTTTTTTTTTTTTTTTTTTTAAGTTGAACTTGTTTAATTTGAACTTCTATTTAAACTTTAAAGTTGTCGAAATTACTCTCATGTTTCTAGTTTGAACTTGTTTATTTATCATTTTAGGCAGTGAAATTTAAAATTATTGAAATTACTCTTGTGTTTTTGATAAAATTGATGGTAGCTATAAAATTATAGTCTCTAAATTTGGAACCGATATTATAACGATATTTGACCGATAATATCCCCGATATAAAATCGTACCCCCGTATCCTTCCTGGCCGATACAAACCGATATCCGATATTAACTACATTGGTATGGACTATGGAGGCGGAGGAAGAAAAGTTAAGAATTAGGGTCAATTGGACGTCTATTACATCCGAGACGTAGACTAATTGTTTTTTTCTTCTCCACCATTAGATCTTAGACCCACATCAGGGCTAGACTTGTAAATTGAGTACTAGATTTGTACCCGTGCTACGCACCGGGTATATTAGTTTCTTTTAATTTGTTGTGCGCGGGGCTTCTCCCCCTCCCCGTGGCAATGCATTTTTTATTTGGTGTGCGATGAGTTTCGTCCCGTCCCGTGGCGATGCATTTTTGATTTGGCTTCGCCCACCCCGTGGCGATGTATTCTGGATTTGGTGTGGCGGGGCAAATGCATTAAATAGGTGGAAAATATGCAAAGATTTTATTTATTTTTTCTTTTAACTTGGTGTGCGGGGACTTCGCCCTCCCCGTGGTAATGCATTTTTGATGCGCGGGGCTTCGCCTCGTCCCGTGGTGATGCAATTTTGATTTAGCGTGTCGGGGCAAATACATTAAATAGGTGGAGAATATTGCAAATTTTATTTATTTTATTTCTTTTAACTTGGTGTGGGCGGGGCATCCCCCTCCCCGTGG
Source organism: Papaver bracteatum (assembly GCA_023529315.1). Classification (NCBI taxonomy): domain Eukaryota; kingdom Viridiplantae; phylum Streptophyta; class Magnoliopsida; order Ranunculales; family Papaveraceae; genus Papaver; species Papaver bracteatum. The sequence continues at coordinate 25,187 of JAJJWX010004170.1, forward strand.
TGATGCAATTTTGATTTAGTGTGGCAGGAAAAATACATTAAATATGTATAGATTGTGTGCAGATTTTATTCATTTTTTCTTTTAACTTGGTGTGCCCGGGGCTTCGCCCCGCCCCGTGGAAATGCATTTTTGATCTGGTGTGCGCTGAACTTCGTCCCACCCCATGGCGATGCATTTTTGATTTGGAGAGCGCGGGGCTTTGCCCAGCCCTGTGGCGATGTATTTTTGATTTGGTGTGCCGAGGAAAATACATTAAATAGATGGAGAATATTGTAAATTTTATTTATTTTTTTCTTTTAACTTGGTGTGCGCGGGCTCGCCCTGCCCTGTGGAAATGCATTTTATATTTTGTGTGCACGGGGATTTTCCTCGCCCCGTGGTGTTGCAATTTTGATTTAGTGTGGTGGGTCAAATACATTAAATAGGCAGAGAATGTGTGCAGATTTTATTTATTTCTTCCTTTTATTTTTGCCGAAAATATGGGGATTTTTTCCCCTTTATATTATTAATTTGGAAAAAAAGTGTCATAATATTTATTTTTTCCTTTTATTTTTATAAAAAATATGTGGATTTTTTCCCTTTTATATATTAATTTGGAAAAAATAGTCATAATATAGTAGTTATACTCGATTTCTAAATTGAATTCGGACTTCCATCAAATTCCAAACACGATAAGTTAGGTTTTCCTTTTAAGTTTGTAATTTTTAAACCAATTATACGTTGCCAAGTGTCCTCACCTAAATATTGAATTTGGTTTATTCTTTTTTGACCAACCATACGTTGCCAAGTGTCCTCACCAAAACGCTCGTTTTACAAAACTCAAAAAAGGCCTATTTCGGCCAATATGAAGCGAGAGTTTCCTCAATATTCAATGTGGGAGCTTTATTTGTCTAGGCCTTTAAGTCTTTAGATTTTTCTACATTTTTATTTTACAAAATTAATTAAAGTCATGTAACAGACAGTCAACGTTTAGTCCAGATATCAAACCCTAACGTTAGACAAATGTTAAACCAACGACTAATATTGGACAAATCGCGAGTATCAAACATCAATTATCCCTTAATATAATCTTCCAAGCTTACCATTTTTTTTTACCAACTTGACACGTACCATGTGATATTTTATAACCTTCGTCCCCCTAAGAGAGATCAGTCGATCTCACCAACAGTTTGACCATGAATGGAGAAACAATTTTGGTTTCACTTGTAAGTTCAAAGTTGTGACTCTAACGAAAAGGACACTCTACTAACCGTGCAGCTCTTGGAACATGGAATTATACTGCAATGCATATGGAATGGCAGGTACGTTAAGTGGTCAGTCATTAGCTTGCATGTGACCCATTTTTCGAAGGCGTAATGAGGGAAAGGAGTGGGGAAGGGTAGCACTTCCGCCCATTTTTGGACTTTGGCTCTGTAGGGGTGATTGGTAGACCACAAGAAACTTCATAACTTGTCCTCATTCTCACTGTATTTGATGTAATTTTTTTGCCATGATCATCAAAATATAGACAATATTGGATTGACGAAATATGGTACGCAAATAAAAACTAATTAGCTGCTAATCATTTGATAAATTGTTCTTTCTCATTGTGCACCCTATTCCCACAAAGACTAAAAACATTGCATTATATATATAATTCATTTACGATTAGCATGACAAGCTCACAAATTATTATTTTTTTCTCTATTTTTTTATTTTTTTTTGTGGAGTGCACAACGAGATAATAAGAATTTGTTTTGATTTAACACTATTATTCGACCATACCACAGCAACACAATTTTCTTGTATAATTTATTTTTATTTTTCGAAATTAATTTATTGCGTAACTATTACACCAACTATTATAACACAACTACGGAAGTTAATTGTTAATAGTTGGCGTAACTATTACACCAACTATTATCCACAACCACAAGCATAAATACATCTCCTACACCACCATCAGTAACTGCAACCCCAAATCTGAAAGCTAAATAACAAACAATAATGATGTCAACTGACGGTGATCACACAAAAGGTTCAATCTCAGAAGAGCAATCTAATAACAGCACAGATCAGGAGAGTCAACCTAACGGCGAGCACCTGCCTCAATCCCCAGCCTCGAACGACGATGCTGACGCTCATGTAGTACTTACTGCTGTCCCTCGTCCTCCTCCTCCGATCCCCTCCTACTTGAAGTTATCAGCTTTGCCGCGTCCTTCAGCTGGTATAAATTTTAGTTCCATCTTTATTTAATTATTTTCTTATGCTTTCTGTTACATATGGAATCCATTATCACCTGAGAAGCTAGGAGACGCATTAATTGTTATCGTCCTTCAGCTGGTATGAATTTAGTTCGGTTGTTCTTGGCTGCTCTCTTGACAGACTCTAGTCCGTGTCTCTGTTCAAATTCGTCCCTTGGCTTTGTACTCTAGTGTTTACACTCCGCTCGGCTTCGGCATGTCGCCTGTGTTTAGAGTTACTTGATTTTTGAAGTAAAATTTTCTTCTATTTTTGGAAGAAGTCATTTTGACTTTTCTGTCCATTTGACTTGGGGCGGAGGACACCATTACCCTCTTCAATCTTCATTCTCTACTAATTTTTCAGTTTTACAAGCTCAATTAGTGGAACGTGAGGGAGAAAAAAAGTGACCTTTGTCCTCTTAGGAAATCTAAGCCCAAAATTATATTTTCTTTGTCCCCTTTATCAGAAGGCTGTTTTTATAATTATTTTTTATCTTAATTTTCATTATTACTCCTTATTGAATAAAAACAACTAATTTATGAAAAATAAAACTAACTAGGCCACTATTGTTATCATTACTAACTAAGCAGTTCTTTAGACGCTTGAAAAAAAAAAAAATCTTCACTAAGCTCTCCCAAAGTAGTGAAAGCTAAAACACTCAAACCATAACCATGTGAATTACATTCATTTAAGTATTTAGAAGGCTTGCGCGAAATTGCCTTCGCAATAGCTTGGTTTGGGACGAAGCCACGAACTCCGTCGCCAGTGAAGGGTGAAACACCTGTAACATCCATACACACGTTTTGGCCGTTTTCCCAGTTGAGCACAAGAAATTGTAACACAACACCCAATCTTAATTTTTAAAGTTTTTTTTTTCTCTATTTTTCATTTTTTTTCTAATTTGTTTACAAAACCTATATTAAATCACGCTTAAAAGTTATCGGTCAAACTTTATTTTTCTTTTTGAAAACATGCCTATGTTCGGCTGACAAATTATTAACCGAACATTGGGTATTCTTCGTATATGAAGAATACTCATATGTTCAGAATATTCGGATAATAACTTGTCAGTCGAACCTAAGTATCTTCTAAAAAAATAGATGGGTTCGATTGATAAGTTATTAGATGAACGTAACTCTTTAACTTTTGAACTTAGGTTCGCCTGACTCGAGCCAGGACAACCGACTTAGTGTTGTTCTTCGTAAAGTGAAATTCGGCTACCATTTTCGCTTTTAATTATCAACCCAATTGTTCATCACCACTTTCAGAATGAAGAACAATGAGTACCCCAGATGATAATTGTTTTCAATTGTCAGCCGAACTTAATCCTAGTTTTGTCCATGTAAACCTGATTTATAGAACAAACACAAGAAAATAAGACATGAGTTTGTGGGAAATACTTTTTATTGTACATTTTCTTGTAATGAGGATTTGGTTCTCGCCCTCCAACTTCACTCAATTCGAGATCTGCTTCAACTTCTTCTTACTAATTTGCAAATTAGAAAAACAATTTGAGCCTTTATCTTTAGTGGAAGATGATAAAAATTGAGGTTAGGTTGGAGCAGAAGGGTAGAAAAATAATTAAAATAATAACTAATAATTAAGAGAAAAAATAACCAAAATTAAAAATTAATTAATTAATTAATTAATCAAGGTATCTAAGAGCAACCATAGTCATGGACCATCGACCAAAATTTGGTCGAAAACACAGACACTGCGAAGCGAGTAAAGAGCAAATACCAGAGTAAAGAACAAAAACCAAACCAAATTTGGTCTTTGGTTTAGTCTTTGATCGGGCGTAGATTTAAGTTGCGCTTGATGGGGCGTAGATTAAAGTTACGCCTGAAGACAAAAAAATAAATGGTGTGCAAAATACAATTACGCCTGATTGGGGCGTAACTTTGAGTTACGCCCCAAATAAAAAAAAAAACAAAAGGCTGAATGGTTAAGTTCCGCCTGATGAAATAAAAAATCCATCCAGAAAAATGAGGAGGAATTATTTCCTTTCGTCTGCGCCTGATCAAATTTTAGTCTCCCCCACTGCATCGCATACGGAATAAACCCAAAATTTTCAAACTTTTTTGCTCTTTAATCTTTGGTTATAGTTGTATGATTGCAGTTGCTCTAAGTAAGTTAACTAGCCTTATAACATCCTTTATTAACCTACACTTGTCTGGGTAATCATATTGTATGCCTCGGCCTTTTCTCTTAAAACACTGCTTACCAAGGTGGACAATCACGGGAATTGGCTTTGGTGGGGCAAATCACCATCATTATTTAGATCCTGGTCCCTACCGTGCATTTTACAATGATAATTCACTTTTGATAATTATAATTTTGGTTTTATGGAGAGCATCTGAGAATGAATTAGATAGTTAAAAATTCTTTTAGCACATAGTTAATTTCTTTATTAAAAAACAACCACCCTTTTGACGGCAATTAGCAATGAAATTCGGTAATCTTTTTCTTTATCTTGTCTGGATTTGTCGGTATTGTACTTTTACGACAAGTTTTTGTTACTTTGTATTTTCTTATTTTCGATCTTAAACTCATTGTAACCTTGAAATGAAAAGATCAATTATTTATCAAAATAACTAAATAAATAAAGCAATGAAATTCAGTCTGGTTAATTAAAATCGTTAATTAACAAAAAAATCACATAGTGAAACAAAAATTTCCCGAATTAGATAAATATTCTTTTGATGCTAGGCTAACAAAGATCTTTATGTGTTCACAAAAGATTATTTCCCCATCATGGCAAAACTAGCAAATTTGATTATAGTAGTAATATACTCCCTCCGTTCCATTTTAGATGGGTGTTTAAGGTTATTTTTTTGTTCCACATTACTTGATAGTTTTAATATTTTCACCACAAAACTACCCATAATACCCTAACATTTTGTCTTGGAATCATAAGTTTATTTTTAAATACACTAATAGCAATTAATGTTTCAAGACTTTTTTCAAGGGCATAAATAGAATTGTTTTTATATCTCTCTATTTTTTTTTTATTTTTTTTTTGACAATCAACATATTTCAATTCATTCAAATCAAAACAGTGATTACATGTTCGCTTACAAGAATGACAAAAACATCAAAATAAGAGATAATCAAAACCCTAATACAAATAAGGACATCAATTACATGTAGATCGCGAAGAGAAAGAGTGATAAACCGCAAAGATATCCAAAGAAATTTTATGTATAAGGGAGAGATGATGGTATATCCGGAAATATATTCCAACCATTTAATATGAATGTATTCTTCTTCTTCTTCTTCTTCGATAAGAGATGCTCCAAATATAATGGAGTACTTTGCCCATAAATTGGTCGATCCACACGAACACGGATGCAGATTCAAAGTGATGTCGTGATGAATCGTTGATGTTTTTGATGCAAGAATAGCAAGCCACGAACCAGCCATAGAAATTTGAAGAACTCACCCCACAACGACGAAGAAAAATTGTCCCAAAACGACGAAGAAATATGCCAAAAGACACAAAAAACGATGTAAAAACATCTTATTCAATTATCTACTACTAAAAACTTAAAAAAAAAACAAAAAGAAGGCTCTTGGGTTTCTTTTCTTTTTTTTGAGAAAGGAAAAGGAAGAGAGAAAGAAGAGAGAGAAAGGGATATCTCTCTATTTCTTAATCTGCGTGAAAACTCCTAAAACGTCATCTAAAATGGAACGGAGGAGTATATATATTTGATTGTTTATTATGGGATCCTTATCATTAAAATATTTAATGGATCCCTAGAATCGTTATACATAATAAAAATCTATTATAATAATTAAAAATATCAATTCATAATACAACTAATTAATATAAGAAGAAAATTACACAAAGATTTTGGTTGGTAGCCTAGCGACAAGCTGGGCGCCAACTCCTCTCTAAATAGCAACACCTAATCAATGAAAAATGAAACTACCTACACCATTACTAGCGTCGTTGCTAGAAAGATAATTCTTTAGATGCTTGAAAAAGGCCAGAGTATCCTTACCAAGTTCTCCTAAGGTAGAAAAAGGCAGAATACCCAGACCATATCCATGTGCATCACACTTGTCCAAGTTCTTGGTGCGCTTACGAGAAACTGCACCAAGAATAGCCTTACCTGGGACAAAAGCGCAGACGCCATAGGCGACTCAGTTGCAATTATGGGAGACACTAAAAGACAAAAAAGGTCACCCAAACGTAAAATTGAGCTACCCCTTATCCGCGATTTTTCAAAATGGCAAATATTCCTTTATATAATCGGTAGCCAAAACCACAATCGGTAGGTTACAAACAATCGGTAGTTTAAAATGAATCATTAGCTACCGATTAATGTATGGATATTTCGGCTAATGTTCCCTTTTATAATCGGAAGGTTAACTGATTACATTACCTTCCGATTATAGGTTGCTCCAAAATGAGTTTTTTTTCTAAAATCCATTTTCTCCAAAATTTTGAAATCTTCCATAATCGGTAGGATATTTGTCTACCGATTATAAGTAGCCCCACATCGGACCTTTGCCAAATTTCCACTTGGATCAGGGTGCAGAGCCACCCCTAACCATTTGGTTCGTGTTTGAGACGTAGCCATAATCAGAAGTTTAACTGGTTACATTACCTTCCGATTATAGGTTGCCCCAAAATGAGTTTTTTTCTAAAATCCATTTTCTCCAAAATTTTGAAATCTTATATAATCGGTAGGATATTTGGCTACCGATTATAAGTAGCTCCACATCGGACCATTGCCAAATTTTCATTTGGCTCTGGGTGCAGAGCCACCCCTAACCATTTGGTTTGTGTTTGAGACGTATCCATAATCGGAAGTTTAATTGGTTACATTACCTTCCGATTATAATAATCGGAAGGTTAACTGATTACATTACCTTCCGATTATAGATTGCCCCAAAATGAGTTTTTTTCTAAAGTCCTTTTAAATCGGTAGGCAAAGGTGTTACAAAGCTTCCGATTAGGTTTTAACAATCGGGCACAAAATACCTCCCGATTATGAAGGGGCATATAAGTATTTTCAACCTATTTTGTATTTTATTGTCGCCCCTAAAAGTGCTAGGTAAAATAACTACCTACAGATAAAGATTTTTTCGAACGACCAAATTTCTCTCTTGGCGATCAAGTCTCTATCGTTCGTCAAAGATTCATTTGTATACGCCTAAGTGGTATATTTGACAGTTTGATACGTGCCTTTGCAACTTTGCCATACCCATAGTGGGTGGCAAATCCTTTGATTTGTGATGCCCATATATAGGAATAGACCACATTGATGAAACAGTCTAGCAAGAACAAGGTATGAATCTTATCATAATGATACACCATCAATAGATAATAGTACATTTTATTGTTAACAACCAATCTTTTCGAATCCATTTCTACGAGTAAATTTTTGATGGGGGCAAATACGGATGGGGCATGGGGGACAAATAGGAATTCGACACGTGTCCCTATTTTCGTTACCATTTTTAGCTGATTAACATCTTCATTTTTTACACCCGATTTACCCTTCCACAAATCTTGTTAACCTTATTAATTATGGATGAGTTTTCTACAATATTAATGATGGTTTTTATTAATGGTAGTTTTATATGAAAAAGGAAAACAAATATATTGTCTAATAATACCGAAACATGCAAGTTAATAAATTGCTAGATACTCATGAACTTCATTATCTACATAGACTTAAAAAAATTAAAAATTAAAGAGGAACCGTAAACAAAGTGGAAGAATAGTTTAGGTCTCAAAATTTTAAGAAAATTAATTTAATAATACAAGGATTTTTCGTATTATTACTAATATGTTAGAGTACATCGTGTTATTTAAATAAAATAAAAAATAAATAAATGTACAAGTATATCGTGTTATTTTTGTTCCCTTTACAATTAACATTAATATCTTTAATATCATTATTAGGTTAGACGTTAATTAAGGAAGTGATTAAGGTTAGACGTTAATTGAGGAAATGTAGTTAATATTTGTAGAAAACTAATAAGATTTGATTGGATTTAGGAAGGGCAATTCGGGTAAAAGAAGTCAAAATATTAATCAGTTAAAAACAGTAAGAAAAGAAGGGACAAATGTCGAGTTCTTATTCGTTCCCCATGCCCCCATCCATATTTGCCCCAATCAAAAATTTATCCCATTTCTACCGAGAATCAAAAGAAAGCAAGAAATATAAATATTCTTACTTCATCAATTGTTTACAAGAAACAACGCCAAAACCTAATTTATCAAAAAGATTAGAACTTGGTCGGATTAGAACACTTAGCAGTTGTTGTTGACAAAACTTTTGGTTATATTTGGAAAATCATAATTTTAGGCGTTCGTTCTGAAAAGCAAAATGTTGCTTTCAAATTTTGAGCTAAAAGCCTAATATAAAAATGATTTTAAAAAGTGTTTGAAGGATTTAAACTTTTAATTACAAGCTAAATTTTCTTCCTCCTCTTTAAATCAAACCAAACTAATGAAATTTATTCTTGGCAGACACAGAGAAAGAAACAAGACCTGCAGGAGGACACCTAAAAGAAATACAGAATTTGCAGGGGTGGTGGAGACAGAAGAAAGCCAAATCAAACCAAGGTTTGTGTTACCAGCCAATGAGTAGTTTCAAGTTTACAAGAGGTGGCGTTTCATTTTGAAAGAGATGAAGTGATTCTCATAGCTCTTGGGAAAACCATTGCATATATCTTCGTGAACTAATATTTCACTTGCACCTTGTTTTCCGTTGACATTTGAAAAGCTATACAAAAGAAGGCATCCGAAAAGTACCAGCCACTGTACAATGCAGCATTGAAAGGTGGTTGGGAAATCGCTAGAGAGTTCTTTAATCGTGATAAGGATGCCATAACAGCTGGTATCACAATGTTCTCAGAGACGGCACTGCACGTAGCTGCTAAAGCAGGGCATGTGACATTCGTGATGGAACTCATAAAACTCATGCCCTCACACGCACTTGTATACCCGGAGAAGAACAATGATGACACAGCGCTTCACCGTATTGCCATTGCTGGAATCACTGAAGCTGCTAAGGCTGTGGTGAAAAAGAATCCTATTTCCGTACAATTACGTAATAAAAAAGGATGGAGCCCACTTTTGAGTGCTATCTATGGATCCTCCAATCAACAAAGGGAGATGATAGAGTATCTTATTACGGCCAGTAAAACAAATCAGAAAGCTAATCAGAAAACCCCATTCACGAGTGGTGTTGGTGGGGAAGTAATCTGCACTTTGACCAGAGCTGGGTTTTTCGGTATGTATAGTTCTGCATGCGCACGAACATAAGCATTAGGGAGACTAAATACTAAGCTCAGTACCTCTTTGGCTTAGTATTTTGCTAACGTAACAATTTCCTGACTGATTGTAGATATTGCAGCGAATCTAATTCAAGACCATCCGTATCTGGCTATCGAGAAAGACAAGGATGGTAACAGTGTGTTGGAGGTGCTTGCGGAAATGCGTTATGCATTTCCAAGTGGAAGTCGTCTTAAAACATGGCAACACTACATCTATCCATGTATTGGTGACTTTTGAGAAGTTTAAATTGGTGCTCTCCAGGATTTGCAAAATAATTTGACTTGATCGTCATATGCTTGTTGATTTTGATACAGATATAACAGTGGATCTTCCTGATGTACGGCAACAACACAGCAAGGAAAATCCTCCAGCAGCTTCCGATGGCATTTTGACCACAATGAGTGATCTCCCTGATGCACAACAAAAACATAAGGAAAATCCATCAGCAGCTTCCGGTGGCATTACAACCACAACGAGTAATCTCCCTGATGCACAGCAACAACACGACGAGGAAAATCCTCCATCAGCAGCTTCGGATGGCATTGCCATCACAAGGAGTAAACTCCCTGATGCACAACAACAACGCGACGAAGAAAATCCTCCAGCAGCTTCTGATGGCATTTCAAGCACAAGGCTCTGGATAAAGTTCATTTCGACGGGAAATTTAAATCAAGGTGAAATTAAAACCTACCAACCAAATCATTTGTTTAACTTTGGTAATTGAAGGATATGAATATTCTGCTCACTTATCTTTCATTAACACGTATTTGTCATGAGTTTTCCAGTGTTTCAGAGGATCAAAAAGCAGCTTCAGGAAGGTACACATCAAAACTCCGATTCCCTTGTTCAGCTTTTTAGTCAATTTTCTTTTGCCTGAATGAAAGTGAAAACTTGAATAGCCATTATACCTAAGTATTTATGATCCTTTTATCAGTTCATTGTATCAAAAAGATTCGCGAGGAAAAAAAGATGAATATAGCGGCTCAGAAGTTGGTGAACTGCATTGTTAATGGACTTACTATCGATAAGAGCAGCGATGAGAATTCTCCTACTCCTAGGAGCAGCTATGACATTTCAGAGTTTTTCAAAGATTCATCTATCTTCTCAAAAGCTACAACATATGGAACCATTGAAGTTATAGAAAACTGTGTTCAAAAATTTCCAGATATGATTTGGCTTAAAATGAAGGGACGTAATATTTTTGAGATTGCAATCGAAGAAAGACATGAAAAGATTTTTATGTTGGTGCATGAGATGAATGAGCATAAGAAAGATTTGATTTACTTAAGAGATGATTCTGGTAATAATATCTTGCATTTGGCTGCCAAGTTGTCTTCTGCCTCCAATCAACTTCAACCGGTGTATTGTGAGGCTTTGCAAATGCAAATAGAATTGCAATGGTTCAAGGTATTGCCATTTTTAACTAATAGCTGAACAGTGGTCTTACATTATTCAAAACCAAAATGAGGCAGCAAAGCTCTAATCAGGCGGGAGCCTTTTAATAGTCTTCCTTATTGGACTCACATCCTTAAAAGGGTGTATCGGGTCTCTCGTCTCTGATATCCCACCAGATAACAATCCTAATTAATTATATATATATAGTGCAATTAATAAGTGAAAGTTTTTGCAGGAGGTGGAAACCATTGCACTACCGATTCACAAGTTATTAAGAAACAAAGATGGGAAGACGCCCTTGGCTTTGTTTACTGAGCAACACAGGGATTTAATGAATAAAGCGGAGCAATGGATGAAAGGAACAGCTAACTCATGCATGTTAGTGGCTACCCTTATTGCCACCGTCATGTTTGCTTCGGTATTTACAGTACCTGGCGGCATTTACAATGACAGTGATAGCCGATATATAGGCATCCCAATATTCCTATACAGGAACTCGTTCATATTGTTTGTTGTAGCGGATGCGGTATCTCTCTTCTCATCCACCACATCAGTCCTCGTGTTTTTAACCATCTTAAATTCACGATATGCAGCCGAAGATTTTCTCAAGGCATTACCGGAGAAGTTGATAATAGGTTTTTCCACTCTATTCATCTCTATAGCCACCATGTTGATAGCCTTCAGTGCTACACTTTATATAGCACTTGAGCGCAGATTTGGATGGATTCCGGTTATTCCCATAGTAGCATTAGCTTCTCTTCCAATCATCTCGTTTGTAGCCTTGCAGATTCCGTTGTTTATTGACCTGTGCTACACCACATATGGACGCAGCATCTTCCACAGAAAAAGACATTGATCGTATGGTCTTTTTCTGGTCAACTAATTACCCAATGTGATTCACTTCTCAAGGTATCAATGTAGTTTTCTCTACAGTATGCTGGATGATTTAGTTGTTGGATTGTCAGGCATATTAATTGGGCAATTGCATATCTTATTCTTTTCCCTTTCCTTTGGACTCCTTTTGAGTCTTTACGCCTGCTGCTTGTTAATGTCACGTACGTTCTCAGTGCTGTTTCCTGTAATTGTTCTTAGCATATTCGCATTTCCTTCAATAATTGTATATGTTCTCATGAAATTGTTTACCTGCGAGTGTTGTATATCATTTCATTATTGATTACCTATTATTGTTCGGAACAACTTACTAACATCAATATTATACTTTTACATTCTTACAAATTACTCATTAAGGCAGTATGTGCGTATAAAGGAGTTGATTCCAAGTATCAGGGACTCCAGGGAGGCACCAATGCATACAATCAGAATAACTAACAGGGTTTGATATTTGTTCTGGAGTTAAAGTATCCCATGTTCTTTTATAAATAGACGGATGAGCATCTTTTCTGTATTCTGATAGTTGTGTAATATTCATTATTTTCACATCAACACCTCTAACTTTTAATTCATTGACTGTACTCTCCAAGGCCTTCATAATGTCTGGATTTGTTCCTCGGCCCCAGTAATGTTCTTGTAATATCGGTTCTGTTTCGTTATAACAATTTCTTTCGTTGTTATCTCCCCAGTCAGGTGCCCTGCAACATTTAGATGATTGAGGGATTGTAAATTTAGAGGTGTTTAGAGTTGAATAGACGACATTGTAGAGAGATAGAAACGATACCAATCATGTGTTGGCGTCATGCTGTTGAAAAACAATTGTGTCTTTGTCCGGTTGATATGATTTTCAAGCCAATCAGACCATGTTTTGAGAGCCACTTCAAAGTTACCCACCATTCCTAAGTCTTTGTAGATTCCTTCATTAGGCTTTTCAAAGGATCCCCATCTGTTCACAAAAATGAGTTTTCATCAACTCAAGTGAAGAACCATAACGAACAATTATATAATAGCCGAATTGTTGCAAATTCCTCAAGAAATCCAATGATTGTGGTTCATTTAGCGAATAATTGATTAGTGAAACTTACAAGACTTCCAGTTTTGGTACCCTCCACCAAAGGTAGGAATCAAAGACAAGTATATCAGCATCAGACCAATGAATCGCGTGTTGTTCAATAGCTCCAGCTCTGACTATCCGATGTGGCACTCGATGGTACACCGGATTATCCGAGTTTGATTCAACCATCAATGGTGCCCAGTACAGCTCAATGGTGGCATTGTATTCCTAGACATATTTATTGTCTACCATAGATCAATTCAAGTCATACTACAAAGCTAGGATAGAATTAAAACCATGCATTTGTGTCCTAGAGTTCAAAGTATTGAACTTACGATGGCTTTAAAGGTCAAGAGAGAGCCATTGGTGTGCATAGACTTGAGTGCTGATGGGATTACAGATTCCACCATACAAACCATGGAAACCCACTGATTTGTGTTAATTGAATCTCCAACATACACCATCCTTTTCCCTCTCAATCTTTCTAGTAATACTTTCGCATTGAACCTAGCTTATTTCACATTGAACCAATATAAGACTATAATTTTCAATCTAGACAAACAAAATGTTAGTAGTATTTGATTAATCAAAGCTCATTAGGCAATAAATTAGAAAGAATTGTAATAACCTTGGTAAGTCACACTGGTCGGGTTGCCATCTCCAGTTCTGATAGCTTAAATCCTTTCTTCCATACTTCTCACAAGTAAACGCATCATTCCAAAATGAGCAGTTCCTCCAGGAATACAAAGGATTTGTCGAATTATCATAAATCCATTTACCTGAAAAGAGATCACAATAACTTGATGTCAATTCGCTATAGCCTTTCATTGTCGTCTCACCGTAACCCTTTATTGACGTCTCGGTATAACTGATCTTCATTGTGGTTCTGGAATAAACAACAATGACAAGAAAGATGGAGAACAAAATTGTAGTTAGGCTATTTAAACCTAGCTTGGAAGTTCCCGGCACCATTATACTCGTCATTGATTAGTCGATCTCCTTCCACTATCTATGCTGTTTCTGGATCTCTTTGTGCTTTTTTCTCTATTTAGTATTAGTGACGATCGATCTGAGAGTTTCTGATCTTACTTATTAATTATTATGCGGTTTTGAATTTTTTGTGTGGACAGTAGTTGCAGTAGTTGAGCAAACAAAAGTAGCTCATTTTTTATTTCAAAATGCAGGGGATAATTCTATTTTTATCACCAAAAACACGTTATTTGGAGGAATCTGTTCGGCAGTTGCGTTGTTGTATGTTGTCCTTAATACCCAATCCCATGTGACCATCCAAGATCCAACCTAGTGGGAGTTTCAACACATGCATGGAAGCTTAAACAAATTAAACTCCATTAAATTCTCTCTCTATCGCGTTGTGTTTTTTCCCGAGACCCACATGTAAGACCATCCAAAATAAATTAGTAGTTTATAGAATATCATGAGTTTTTTTTTATCTTGGCTAGTGTGGGGCCCATGGTATTTATCCGGGGCCTATGAATTTCTTCGACCAACCTGGAGAACAAAAATTCTACTATGAAAAAAATCGTCAGAAAAAAACGCCAGATACAAAACCAAACCAAAAGCGAGACCAACTGTTGTCCTTCGTGGGTTCCACCGGGACCCACTAAAAAAACTATGAGATAAAAAGTGTATTCGGTTTTTGCATGGTTCAGAAGCTCGGTGTGTCCATAAGAACTGCCTAGAGAAAGGGATATGGGGTGTCTAAAATATTGTAAAATACGAAATTACCCTTTACCAAAACCTTAATCATTCTAAACCAAATACAAAATCATAATCACTCACATACAAAAATCTTACTCAAACTAAAAAAAAAAATCAATTTCCATAAAAAAAAAAGAAACTAAAATCTAATCAATCACATACAACAATTGAATTCTCATCTTTTTTTGGGTTTTGAAAGAAAATTCGAAAACAAACAATTCAAGTAATTGAGTTAAATCCCTTTAATTTGTTCCGTTTAAGAGAAACTCAACAACCATTTAACCATGAATCTCTGAAATTTCTTCATCAAATTTTCTAAAAAATCAACCCATAATCGGTTTATGTGTGCACTAGCATAAACCAATTGTAGTTGATGTTACCAAGAATCGGTTGTTGTTGTACACATACATAAACCGATTTTGGGTTGATGTGATGAACATTTACTCCCATATATGGAGAAGAATAAATGTTAGTTGTATTTGATGCTTAACAACCCATAACTTCCCGATCAAAAAGAAAAAAAATAGAATAATCTGCTTATGTTCATGTCCACATAAACCGATTCTGGATAATCGGTTGATTTTTATGTCTATATAAATCGATTCTGGGTAAAAACAAATTTCAAAAAGTTTATGTATGTTTTTGAAGTTACAATCGGTTGATACCAATGTCAACATAAAACAATTCTTGGTTGGTGGTTTTAAAAAAATTACAAAAATTTAAGTTTTTTCATGTTTTGATGATTCAATAAATCAAGTTAATTTCACATCTAACACAATAATTTTACTACTAATCAACTAAATTAACGCTAAGTAATCAAGGGCAAATTAGTCATTAACTAAAATAATTGGATAAGGGGTTCTAGAGATTACTTCTTAATGACCCTTTTTGTTTTTTAGTCATAGGCCCCAAATAATCACACTAGGCCCCAAATTAGCTAGGTTTTTTATTCCCATGTTGTTCGAGCACTTTTTGATCGAGCACTATCATATATGTAAAAGAAAAGGGTTGATATCAAGAATGCTCGAGCATATTTGGTTTTTCCTCGAATAATTGTGAATGTCCTCATGCAATGATTACCTGAGAAGGTTACAGATCATCTCATTATTGATTACCTATATTGTTCGTGATTGAAATATCGTTACACACATTTGGAGTAATTAACAAAAGCAACACCTTAGTAACACTGACATCAATAGATTCTTACAAATTACCCATTATGGAAGTATGTAGGCATCAAGGAGTTCATTCCAAGTATCAGGGACTCCGGGAAGGCACCAATGATGACAATCAGAATAACTAACAGGGTCTGATATTTGATATGGAGTTATTGCATCCCATGTTTTCTTATACACGGAAGGATGGGCATCTTTCCTGTATTCTGATAGTTGTGTAATATTCAGTATTTTCACATCAACACCTCGAACTTTCAATTCATTGACTGTACTCTCCAAGGCCTTCATAAAATCTGTACTTGTCCATTGACCCCAGTAATGTTCTTCTAGTATCGGTTCTGTTTCGTTGTAACAATTTCCTTCTTTGTTCTTTCCCCATTCCCATGCCCTGCAATTGTGATGATCGAGAGATTGTAAATATAAATACATTTGCAATTAAACGCTGAATAAAGTAAATTGTAGAGCGATAGAGTTGATACCTTGCGTGCACTGGTGTTATGCTGTTGAAAAACAATTGCGTCTTTGTACGGCTGATATGATTTTCAATCCAATCGGACCATGTTTTCAGTCCCACTTCAAACTTATCCACCATTCCTAAATATTTGTAGATTCCTTCATTAGGCCTTACAAAGGATCCCCATCTGCTCACAAGTACATGATTTTCCACTCTTAATAGCGGTGCACAATAAATTGGTGAAGCCTCGAGAAACCCAGTGAGTAAATGGGTGCTTCATTTAGCTAATAATTGTAATTGGTTTGTGAAACTTACAAGACTTCGAGTGTTGGTTCCTTCCACCAAAGGTAGGAATCAAAGACAAGTATATCAGCATCAGACCAGTGAATTGCGTGTTTTTCAATAGCTCCTGCTCTGACTATCCGATGTGGTACTCGATGGTGCTCGGGATTATCCGAATTTGATTCAACTAACAATGGTGCCCAGTATCTCTCAATGGTTGCATTGAATTCCTGCACATATTTGTTGCTCAACGATAAATCAATTACGTCGCATGGGTACAATCTACACTGGACATAAAACCATATATGCATTTATGTCGTAGAATTTAGAGCATTTGTAACTTACAATGGCTTTGAAGGTCATGAGAGAGCCATCGGTGTGCATAGATTTGAGTGCTGATGGGATTACAGATTCTACCATACATACCATGGAAGCCCACTGATTTGTGCTCATTGAATCTCCAACATAGACCATCCTTTTCCCTCTCAATCTTTCTAGGAATGATTTGGCATTAAACCTAGCTTATTTTAGATTGAATGGATATGAGATTACCAATTTTAGTTGAATCAAAGCTACATTGGAAAACATCTGGTAGAAAGAATATTATAATAACCTTGGTAAGTCACACTGGTCGGGTTGCCATCTCCAATTCTGATATCTTAAATCCTTTCTTCCAAACTTCTCACAGGTAAACCAGTCATTCATTAACGAGCACTGCTTCCATGAATACAAAGGATTTGTCCAATTATCGTAAACCCATTTACCTGAAAACAGATCACAACTCGACGGTGGTATGACCGATTCGCTATAGGCGCCTTTCATTGTCGTCTCCTTGTAACTCTGTACGGTGGTACTTCTGGACATCGTTCTGGAGTACACATAAATAATAACAGAGATGGAGACTAAAATCGTTGTTAGGCTATTTAAACTCAGCTTGGAAGTTCCAGGCACCATTATAGTTTTCATTGAGTAGCCTTTTCCAATATCAATGTGGCTTGTGTATCTCTCTGTGCTACTTTCTCTACTCTGTCTACTGAGAAGTAGTTGCAATATATTTATTTCAAAATTCAGAGAAATAATTTATTTTGTTTTTAACCAAAACATTATTCGGAGGAATCTGCTCTGCAGTTGGGTTGTTAAATGTTGTCCTTAGTGTCCAATCCCATGTGTGTATATTTTCATTTTTTATTACAGCCGTTTATGGAGTTTTAAATTCCATGAACTGGCAAACGGAGCAATGGCTTCCTCCACAAATTCATAGCAAAAACTTAAAGAAAGAAACAAAGCAAAATGCAAAATTCTCCTGTAATTAGACGTTTGGTAATGCCGCAGCTTTTGTAGAAGCATTTTTCTGATGTGCGTTGCTGCGCTGTGCTATGAGAAAAAAGTAGTTAGACGTTTGGTAAAAAAATTAATTAAAGTTAAAGCTGATTAAAAAAGCTATCAAAGTGTGTTTAGTAAAACATCAAATTTAACCATTGTTGTTGTATCAAATGATTAAAACAGACATATTTCTAAAAATAGTTTTACTTAATTTTTTTAGGCTTAAAAATAATTAATTTTATTAAGCTTAAAAATAATTAATTTTTTTATCATTAAATATAAATATATACAATGTTAAATTTGCTAATGGTCACTATTATTATGATTGTTAAAAAAAATTACTTTACTTAACCACTTTTTAATATATATATAATTTTCAAACAAAAAAACAAACTAAAATTAATTTATTTTTATTAGTGACAAATTAAAAAAAATGACATATAAAATAGTTTGAAAATAAAAATAATAATTATTATTGTTTGAACCATTATAATTATTCTACAAAAAAGATTACACAGAGCTCTTGGTTGGTAACCTAGCAACAAGCTGGGCACTAACTCCTCTTTGAATAGTAATACCTAAACGATAAAAAATAAAGCTACCAAAACCACAACTAGCGTCGTTACTAACTAAACAATTCCTCAAACGCTTTTAAAAGTTGAGGAATTTGGAAAGTGCTTTTGATAAAAAGCGCTTTAATTTTTTTTACCAAACAATAATTTCAAAAAGGAGAGCTTAGCGATGATTTTATTTGAGTGTGCTGCTCGTGGCTACGGTTTGAGTGTCTTAGCTTTTACCACTTTAGGAGAACTTAGCGATGATTTTATTTCTTTTTTCAAGCGTCTAAAGAATTGTTTGGTTAGTAATGACGCTGGTAGTGGTTTGGGTAGCTTTATGTTTCATAGGTTGGGTGTTTTTATTCAAAAAGGGGTGGGAGCTCAACTTGTTGCTCGGCTTCCAACCAAGGGTGGTGTTATTTGATTTGTTTTCTTACATAAATATGTTGAATTGAATATTTTAGGAGGTTGTTTTAAATAAATTAATTTCAAAAATTATTGACATATATAAATTTTAATAGTGTTTTTGGGAAAATAAAAACATTACCAAACGCAGCCCAAGTTGTTTGTGAGAGCAGGATAGAGTGTTTTGAAATTTGAAGTAGTAGGAAAACCCCGCTATAGAGAAGTAGTGAGGTAGTATAATTTTTTCACCCAAGAAATACTAAGCCATATAATCCAAAGCATCCATACATCAAACTGGATGATAATTTTACGGATCCAAAAATAATATCATATACCGATAGAAAAATAAATCAAACTATTTTTTT
This sequence comes from Papaver bracteatum, assembly GCA_023529315.1. NCBI lineage: Eukaryota > Viridiplantae > Streptophyta > Magnoliopsida > Ranunculales > Papaveraceae > Papaver > Papaver bracteatum. Next base: position 44,327 of record JAJJWX010004170.1, read on the forward strand.
TTCTAAGCAAAATCGGACATAGCCGTTACAATACAATCACATTACATGACTAATAACATTATGGTCAGCACTTAGGGATGGCATAAGCCAAACCGGTGGTGTAGACCAGGCCACAGATGTCAGATTAGTTTTTGCGCATTGGGCTATATTATGGGCAGTCTCATTACTGGTCCGATTAACGAAATTAAAGTGAATTTTCCTAAATCCAGAAATTAGGTATTCAATATCAGAAAACAGAGCTTGGGTTCTATGGTCTCCGTTAAATTCTCTTCGGTTTATCTTCTCTATAATTCCTTCAGCATCACTTTCAATTACTACTTGTTTGTCTTTCCTTTCCCAAGATTTTTTCATGGCATCTTTGATTGTTCGTATCTCCGCCTCTTCTGCAGAACCACAGGAAAAAAACATCGCTTCTGCTAGTATGAATTGGTGTCTATGATTTCTGATAATAAACCTCCCTCCTCCATTCACTGAATCAATGTTCCAAGCCCCATCACAATTTATTTTGATCCAATCCATTGGTGGAGATATCCAATCTGAAATCTCGGGTATTTGGGTGATTGTAGAAATTTTTTGAAGTTGCAATTGATTTTCCTTTACCGGTAATATCGCCATTGCTCTTGCTAGAATTGAAATTGGTTCTTCAATTTTTTCTTCATGGACGATCGAATTTCTGCTGGTCCAGACTGACCACATCATGCAAACAATTTTTGGGAAAGCTTCAACTCTTGAAGAACCGTCTCTATATACAAAGAGTATCACGTGGATCAGATCCTGTTGGTCGTGCACCTCGACGACCCAGACCATCCAAGATTCAACCAAGTGGGAGTTTCAACACATGCATGGAAGCTTTAACAAATTAAACTCTATTAACTTCTCGTCCTATCACGTTCTCGTTTTCTTTGGGACCCAGGTATATATAAGATCATGCAACATAAATCACTATAAAGCAAATACAAATTATACCTTGCTGATGGATGGAATAAACATCTAAAATACAAATTACAAAATCATAAAGCAACACAAGGGACGGGAATAATCATATTACAGACTGTCAGACAGACACTTTACAATATCATGTAATAAAATCATTACTTATTGTCACACATACAATTGAGAAAATCATGTAATAAACATTACTTATTGCACACAGACACTCGACGAAATCACGAAGGAACATAAGGGATGGGAATAGCTAACAACTCATATTTTCTTCTAACTGTTATACCATAGAGCTCTGTCATGTCTAGATCTTCTGGTTTCCCTTCTGCAGTAAGCTTCCAGTCAAAGTGGTACAGTAATTGAGCAATTGTTAGATCCACAACAGCTACCCCGAAGGAAATCCCTGGACAGATCCTCCTACCAGCTCCAAACGGAATATATTCAAAGTTGGTGCCTGTAGTGTAATGTGCCTTGATACCACTAAGAGAAGTGGAACAACCACTAAGAGAAGTGGAACAACTACTAAGAAGTGGAACTACCACTAAGAGAAGTGGAACAACCACAGAGAAGTGGAGCTCCCATTATGTTGCTTGTGTGCTCTATGTCAACATATACACTACCTCATAGAACCTATATAAGGCCTTCTAGTTTCCATTGTATAAGCATCCCAAAATCAGTTAAAGTTCCTAAACAAAAGAGAGAAACATTAGTAGTGTATAGAGAGAGTAAGAGCAAGAACAAGGTCTTGTTCTTGAGAGGAGTTTACACTCTTGTAATCTTGTTCATATCATAGTACAACGTTATCGTCGTCTTCCAAAGTGGATGTAGATCATCTTGATCGAACCACTATAAATCCTTGTGTTGTGTGTGTGCCTATTTTACATTTGTTTTCATTTCTATTTCAATTCTCTATTGATTGTGCTTAGAAGAGCCATTGGTCATAACAAATTGGTATCAGAGCTAGGTTAAAAACGATCTACGATGGCGGCAAAGTATGAGATTGAGAAATTTGATGGAAGAAATGATTTCAATTTATGGAGGCTAAAGATGAGGGCTGTTTTGGTGCAACAAGGTTTGGTGAAAACTTTGAAGGGGAAAACGGCTCTAGCGAAACATTGAAGGAAGAAGAAAAGAAGAACTCATGGAGAAAGCACATGGATTAATTCTATTGTGTTTGAGCAACGAGGTCTTGAGAGAAGTGGCAACGTGGAAACGACACCGGACGGGCTATGGAACAAGTTGGAGAAAAGGTATATGACTAAATCCGTAACTAATCGTTTATATCTTAAGAAGAAATTACATACTCTTAAAATGCATGAAGGAACGTCTATTATAAATCATATTGATGATTATAATAAAATTCTCTTGGATTTGGCAAATATTGATGTCAAAATTGAAGATGAAGACCAAGCTTTGGGTTTGCTTTGTTCCTTACCACCATCTTATGAAAATTTTGTTGATACTGTAATGTATGGAAAAAATACAATTTCCATGGAAGACGTTAAAGCGGCCTTGAACTCTAAGGAGTTAAAGAAGACGGGTATCGACGGTAAAGATAATTCGGGAGATGGGTTGTTCGTTAGAGGAAGAGGAAACCAAAAGGCGGATTTGATAGGAGTAGATCAAAGTCAAGGTCTAAATCAAAATCCGGTAAATTCTATTGCTTTCATTGTAAGGAAAAGGGGCATTTCAAGAAGGATTGTCCAAAATTGAAGACACGAGAAGAATACCAACCAAGGCACCGCATGACAAATGTTGAAGAAGAAAGTGATGATGGAGCGGTTCTCATGGTTCATACCGAAAGCTCGGAGAACGGGTGGATTCTTGATTCGGGGTGTACCTTTCACATGTGTCCTTATAAAGAGTGGTTTACTACTTATCAAGCTAGAGAAGGTGGTAAAGTTCTTATGGGAAACAATGTCACTTGTAAAGTGGTGGGTGTAGGTACAATTCAAATTAAGATGTATGACGGTATGGTGAGGACTTTAACTAAAGTTAGACATGTTCCGGACCTGAGAAGAAATCTTATTTCTTTGGGTACGCTTGATTCAAATGGCTGCAAGTATCAAGGTGAAGGTGGAGTTATTCGTGTCTCAAGAGGAAGTCTTACAATTATGAAGGGCGAGAGAATTAATGGTCTTTATACGCTGCAAGGTACTACTGTGACGGGTGATGCAACGGTATGTTCTTCAAGTTCTGATGATGATACTACCAAGTTGTGGCATATGCGGCTAGGGCATATGAGCGAGAGGGGGTTGGCTGTTTTGAGCAAGCAGGGATTGCTTTGTGGTCATAAAGCGGGGAAAGCTTGATTTCGTGAACATTGTGTCTTTGGAAAGAAAGCAGTGTAGAGTCAAGTTTAGTACAGCTATTCATAACACCAAAGGTATTCGGATTATATTCATTCGATCTTTGGGGTCCTTCTCGGGTCGATTCACATGGTGGTGGTAGATATATCTTTGACGTTCATTGATGATTTCTCAAGGAAAGTATGGGTATTCATACTTAAACACAAAGATGAAACTTTTGTCAAGTTCAAGCAATGGAAGACTATGGCTGAGAAGCAAACTGGAAGACAAATCAAGTGCTTGAGGACAGACAATGGTTTGGAATTTTGTGGGGGTGAGTTCAACGAGTTCTGCAAGGAGCAAGGGATTGTGAGACACCGCACGATCGAGAAAAACACCACAAGCAAAATGGTGTTGCGAGAAAGGATGAACAGAACCATAATGGAGAAGGCACGGTGCATGCTCTCCAATGCCAGGTTACCAAAGCGGTTTTGGGAAGAAGCGACAAACACATCGGCTTATTTAGTGAACAGATCTCCATCGACTTCCATTGAGTGCAAGACTCCAAATGAAGTTTGGACAGGTTCGCATGCTAACTATGAAGACTTGAAGATATTCGGATGTCCAGCCTATGCTCATGTGAATGAGGGGAAGCTAGAGCCTAGAGCAAAGAAGTGTATATTTCTTGGGTATGCAAAAGGCGTGAAAGGCTACGAAGTTATGGTGTCCATGCAGAAAGATCAAACAAGTTTCTTATCAGCAGAGATGTGAAATTTGATGAGCAATCAATGTTGAAGCCAAAGAATGAAGAACTAGATGGAGAAGCTGAAGAGGGTGTTAGTGATAAGGTGGAGCTTGGTGACAAGGTGGAACTTGAGGTGCAAGTTCAAGGAAGCAATAAGACTGTTGTTTCTGATGATCAAGATATTGTGCAAGAACCAGGGAAGAAGAAGCACAAGGTCATCAGTACAATCTTGCAAGAGACAGAGAGAGGAGGGAAGTTAGAGCACCTCAAAGATACGGCCATGCTGATTTGGTTGCATATGCATTTGCAGTAGGTGAGAGCATAGATAGGGATGATCCAACAACCTATGAAGAAGCAATCGGTGGTAAAGAATCAGCAGAATGGGGAGCATCCGCAATTGAAGAAATTGAGTCTCTTGACAAGAATGGGACTTGGGAGATAGTAGCAAGACCAAAATGTCAGAAGATTGTTGGAAGAAAATGGGTCTTCAAGAAGAAACAAGGCACTTCAGATGGTGAAGGAACAAGGTACAAGGCAAGGCTTGTGGCAAAGGGGTTTACGCAAAGAGAAGGCATTGACTACAATGAGGTATTCTCTCCTGTTGTTAAACATAGTTCTATTAGAACATTACTTGCTATAGTTGCTTTGAAAGATCTAGAATTAGAACAACTAGATGTTAAGACAGCTTTCCTTCACGGTGATTTGGAAGAGCGTATTTATATGCAACAACCAAAGGGGTTTGAAGTTCCTGGCAAAGAAGACCATGTATGTTTGTTGAAGAAATCTTTGTATGGTTTGAAGCAATCTCCAAGGCAGTGGTATAAACGTTTTGACACGTTTATGGTGGCAAATGGCTATGACGGGAGTAAGTATGATAGTTGTGTATATCACAGGAAACTCCAAGATGGTTCATTTGTGTATTTACTCTTGTATGTTGATGATATATTGATTGCTTGCAAAGACATGTCAGAGATACAGAAGCTGAAAGTGCAGTTGAATAGTGAGTTTGAGATGAAGGATTTGGGCGCTGTAAATAAGATATTGGGCATGGAGATTCATAGAAACCGGGCTGAAGGCAAGTTGCATTTGTCCCAGAAGGCTTACATCGAGAAGGTGTTGGAGCGGTTTGGTATGAAAGATGCAAAACCAGTAAGTACTCTTTTGGCAGCTCATTTTAAACTTTCTAGAAAGCAATCACCTCAAACTGCAGAGATGAGGCGAGTATATGTCTCGAGTTCCATATGCAAGCGCATTGGTAGCATCATGTATGCTATGGTTTGTACAAGGCCGGATATCGCACAAAGTTGTGAGTGTGGTAAGTAGATACATGGGAAGTCCCGGGAAGGCTCATTGGCAATTTGTAAAGTGGATTGAAGTATCTAAGGGGAAGTACAGATGTTGGTTTAGTGTTTGATAAACACTATGGTGATTCGACAAATGTTGTGGGTTATGTTGATTCGATTATGCAGGTGATGTTGATAGAAGAAGGTCATTGACAGGTTATACTTTTACATTGTGTGGAAGTACTATCAGTTGGAGGTCGGTTTTGCAAAGCACGGTTGCATTGTCTACAACTGAGGCAGAGTACATGGCAGCCGGAAGCGATGAAGGAAGGTATATGGTTGATGGGTTTGGTTGGTGATTTAGGTTTCAAGCAAGAGAATGCAACTTTGTTCTGTGACAGTCAAAGTGCCATTCACTTGACCAAGAACCAGATGTATCATGAGAGAACGAAGCACATCGATGTCGGTATCATTTTATCAAGGATGCGAGTTGAAGAAGGTAGGATAGCGATGCTAAAGGTTCCTACGACGGATAACCACGGACATGTTGACGGCCAGTTCCAAGTATCAAGTTCAAGCACTACTTGGACTTGGTTGGTATCAACAGGTGTTGAGCCCCGAGGGGCTGAGCGAAGACGATGATGATAAGTGGTGATGGTATTCAAGTCAAGGTGGAGATTTGTAGTGTAATGTGCCTTGATACCACTAAGAGAAGTGGAACAACCACTAAGAGAAGTGGAACAACCACTAAAAGTGGAACTACCACTAAGAGAAGTGGAACAACCACTAAGAAGTGGAGCTCCCATTATGTTTCTTGTGTGCTCTATGTCAACATATACACTACCTCATAGAACCTATATAAGGCCTTCTAGTTTCCATTGTATAAGCATCCCAAAATCAGTTAAAGTTCCTAAACAAAAGAGAGAAACATTAGTAGTGTATAGAGAGAGTAAGAGCAAGAACAAGGTCTTGTTCTTGAGAGGAGTTTACACTCTTGTAATCTTGTTCATATCATAGTACAACGTTATCGTCGTCTTCCAAAGTGGTTGTAGATCATCTTGATCGAACCACTATAAATCCTTGTGTTGTGTGTGTGCCTATTTTACATTTGTTTTCATTTCTATTTCAATTCTCTATTGATTGTGCTTAGAAGAGCCATTGGTCATAACAGTGCCCTTATAATCGACTGAATTATCACGGAACCTCTCTGGTTTAAATTCGTCAGCGTCATTCCAATATTCCGGGTCTCTTGCTATAGCCCATGCATTGACAACCACTTTGGTTTTCGCCGGGATATCATATCCATCAATCTCACATCTCTCCCTACATTCTCTTGGAACTAGGAGTGGAGCTGGAGGGTGTAGTCTCATGGTTTCTTTGATTACTAGCTTCAAGTATTCCAATTTTTCGATGTCCGTTTCATCATATTGTTTCTTCCCGTCGAAGACTTGTCTCACCTCAGTTTGTGCCTTCTCCATGATACATGGATTTTTCAGCAGTTCAGACATGGCCCATTCCATTGTAGAGCCAGTAGAATCGGTTCCTCCAACAAATATATCCTGAAAACACATAACCAAAGTCAAATACTTAAAAATAATGCCAATGAACACTCGCAGTTCAGAATTAAACACAAGGAGCTTTTACTAACCGCAACGACTGCTTTAATATTGTCGGTTGTCAGTGGAACCTTAAGCTCACCACTCTCTTGAACCCGAAGAAGTACATCAACAAAATCTTCCTCTAAATATCTCAATGATTTATCCCTTCTGTGTTCCTCAATCATTTCTTCAAGAATCGTGTCGATCTTTTTATGTATCCTCGTGAGTTTCTCTTTCATTCCACCAATAAAATGGAGCAATTTCAGTGACGGGAATAGATCTTCAAAGGTAAGATCTGCCAAACTAGCGGCTTCATGTAGCGCTGATACGAGCATTTCTTTGTTTTTACATTTATTACCAAATGCTGCTCTGCAGACTATGTCATTGCTCAAGGATGAAAATTTCTCACTCAAGTTGATGGGTGACCCGGATTTCAATGAAACTGTTTGAATCATATTTGACACTTCTTCCTGCCTTAGTGATCTAAATGACCGAACCTTTTTGGCACTTAGGATCTCCATCGCAGAAATCCTTCGTACTTGCTTGTAGTAATCACCATAGAGAGAAAGTGATATACCACTCGAATTGTATCCCGTAATTTTTCCAGCAAAAAATTCCCGTCTATCTGCAAAAACCAAGTCGTGGGTGTTCATTATCTGTTTCGCAACTCTTGGTGAAGAGACAAAGACAACAGAAAATTCACCAAGTTGTACGTGCAACAGGGGACCATATTTATTGGACAAATCTCTGAGTGTCTGGTGCGTCAAGCCCAACATGTTATGCAAATTTCCTACAAGAGGTAGTTTTCTTGGCCCTGGAGGCAATTTCTGCTGGGTGGATTTTTTTTCTGCTCATCCAAACCATGAACAAAAAGGGAATTAAGAACATTAACAAAAGCATAATTGATGAGAATTGTAGATCCATCAAAGATGGATAGAACTCCAATTCAATGAATAGTTGAGGCTTGCTTATTTTCAGAATTAGAGATGAGGAAAATCTAAAGTGGATTGACAGTTGTAAGAGAGAAATGGATTAGAATATGTATGTTTTCTTGGATACACAACTAGACTTAGACGGGTGTCCTCTTTTATAGCATGAACTTGATTATTTTGTGCTTTGAAGTAATTAATATACTAATATATTTATATACTACTCCTCCCTTCCTTCGTTAATAATTTATAGCCTAGTTTTGTTTTTAGAGAAAATTAAGGAAATTAAGAGAACTAATCATTGAAAGTGGTCATCATGACACTTGTCAATAAAAAAAAGTGAAGTGAATTGGTCCTCATGACACTTGTCAATAAAAAAGTGAATCGAAATGGTCCCCATGACACTTGTCATCAAAAGAAATAAAGTGGAATAGTTCACATGACACTTGTCATCAAAAGAAGTTAAGACAAAAGTGGTGTCAGAAAACTAAAATAACATTTGACTTTCTCAATTAGGAAACCAACCTATTTTTTTGAAACATCTATTTATGAAAACTAGCCTATTATTTAGAAACGGGGGAGTATAAATTATGACAAAGGCTATTTTGTTGGTTGTTTCGTAAGAATGCACTCATCAAAGTTCTATATCTAGAGTGTTATTAATATAATATGTTTGTATATACTATAAATTATGACAAAGGAAAGAGTTATAATATGTTAGTATACAAACATATACTATAAATATGTTTGTATATGTTTGTATATACTATTTTGTTGTTTGTTTGGTAAGAATGTACTTATGAAAGTTCTATATCAAGCGACTAAAGTAAGAATTAAATTTCCATCAAAAGAATAAAACAAAGGGACCAGATAACAATCAGTTAATGATGATCAATACAAAATGGTCAGATATAAACACAGACATGATAATATTTATTGATGTTTCTTTCAAGGAAGAAGACCTTTCAATGGGATACGCTCACATCGTTTATTCAGTAGATCACTAGACATTTATGCACATTTCAGCAGGTTCGAAGATAGCTACTTCGACTCTTCATGCGGAAGCGAAATCTTTACAAAAAGCAGTCATATGGCTAAGAGACAACGTCTTGTCTAGAGTTTCAATGGTAACTGATTGTAAATTCTTGGCAGACAGCATCAACAAGGACAACATAAATCTATCATGGACAGCCGAAAACACTGTTCAAGAAGCCAAGACAATCTTAAAAGATCTTCATCAAGCTTAGGTAAAGTTTACAAATAGAAAATACAATTCAGCAGCGGATCGAATTTCCAATGAAGCAAGAATAAAGAGCCTTCAACATATGTCTACGAAATTGCAACAAAAAATTAAGCAATCTAGCATTATCTCTAATGTATTTGATAGAAAAAAAATTGTAAATCTTATGTACTATATTTGCTAGTTAATATATTCATTTTCCCATCAAAAAAAAAAAAGTAAGAATTAAATTATTGGTGCCTCAAGGGAAGAGTTTTCGGGGCACACAAGATGTCAAATTGGATCATGAAGTAGTAAAGTACAGACCTCCTTATCCTACTATTTTCAATAACGCTTAATATTTCCTTGATTTAATTAGTATTAATTGTGGTGATTAACTAAACTAGGTACGATTAGGCATTCATTCAATATTTTGAAAATCAAAACTTTTTTTTCCCTTATCCTACTGGTAAGTATGTGTACCAGGTACGTGTACTGTGTTTCCGTTCTTGAGTTGGTTAGTCATGGTACGTGTCCCGAGTTTGTATACCCTAAAGACAAAATCGAGTTAAGGAGTCTACATGTCTCTTCCGGTTTGCATACTGGGTATGCGTACCTAACTCGAGTTGACGAGTCAACAGATATTTTTCAGTTTGCATACTGGGTATATGTACCATCCTGAGTTTATGAGTCAACAAACCTTTTTAGGTTTGCATACCAAAAGTCGTTGCCGAACTATAGCTACACCGGTACGTGTAATGGTACATGCACTGCGGCTCTGGACCTATCAAAGTTGTGCCAATATGTAAAATGGTATGCATACTGTTCTGTATCCAGATTTGCAGTAGTTCTATATTTCTTTAATAATCAATATGAAACATTCCCGAATAACATCAATGATACATATCATTGTTCCAGGCTATTTTCAAATGATAATCTTGAATCATAATTTAGGTTATAAGCAATAAATTGTCTTAACCAAATTCATCAAATATGAACAAATGTTCTTAAACAAATGCTCGAAATTTCTGTGATGCATGAATCTCATTTAGTCATCCGACATTGTCTCATAGATAGAAAGGTGAAAACTTGAGTAATAGGTGGTTCAGTCTTCACTTACGTTTTGTTGATGAAGTTCTCCAAAATTTTCGGTGGATCTTCGCCTTCAAACGGAAGAACGCAGCGATATCTGGTACTCAACTACACTCTTCTATCCTAGTATGAGACTTCACTAAATGTAGACTAGAAATCTAGATATAGAATCTGATCACCATAGGCGAGGCCATGGCAAGACAGAAAGCAATTCAAGTAGAGCAGCAAGTCAGCCAATGAAGTATTTTTTTCACGTACGGGCAGGAAGTTGGAGCAGTAAGTCCGGCCAACGAAACAAATTTTTTTCTCCTACGGACAGGCAGTTGGAGCAGTAAGTCAGCCAATGAGGTATTTCTCTCTCCGGTTAGTTATAATATCCTAATCATGATCATGAACACAGTCGACATAGATGTGGGGTCGAGATATATGGTCATTGGATGGACTGGCAGTTGTTGCGGTAACTCGACCAATGGGATGAAACTAGAGCCGATGTTGCTGATATTCGATTATCCAAAGAGCGCTGTTCCATAGCAATGAAGGGTACTCTTAATAACCGACCAAAGAATTCAATTCTCTCCTCCTATTTGCTGAACCACCAAAGAATCTGAATGTTTCAAGGTTGAGATTTTTTTCTTGTCCGCCTATAGTTAGCTGTTCGTTGTCCGTTTACGAGGCCAAATTAACTAATCTCCTTTGGAGTTGATTAATGCTTCCTTCTACGGTTCTACCCGTTTGAAATGCTTTACAAAAAACTCTTTTAAGATTTAACATGATTTTTGCTTTTGGGTATTGAAGGAAAAGAAAAAAAAAGAATTCTTTGGTCGAAAAAATTTGGAATTTTGATATTCATGAAACATGATTTTTGCTTTGTGATTCGGTGATTCGATCCGTTGGTGATTCGTTCCGTTGGTGACTCTATATGTTTGTGTTTCAACACGTTTGTGATTTTATCCGTTTGTGATTATATACGTTTAAGTTTCTGTGAGTTGTTTAACGCACGGAAAGTGTTTGATAAAAAGCCTGAATCAGATGAGCGCTGGCGGGAGGGTTGTGGTGAGTGCGTTTCGGCTCCTTTGGTCATGACAAGGGAAGGACAACCATCTTCTCCTTCCAAGACTCTTCTTCTCCTTCGGCCGTTATTAATCACTTGGATGATTCAACCTTCCATTGTCCTTTTAGGATCTTTGATGATTCTTAGGGATGGGGTTAGGGGTAGAGGCTTCACTCGAAGTTCTCTAATTAGCCATATTCACGATCGACATTTTGGTTCTGCTGAGAAGCGGGGGTGTATGTGAGAGCACGTATTGGTAATGATGCGGACATCTATGATGCTTGGGAGGTGGGTTTAAGACACCTGAAGATGTGGTTGTGCGGTGAGTGTATGCACCTTCGTGCCAGAGCCGTCCACATCGTGATCACGGTGATACTATTGCGGGTCCCTAGATGGAAACAATGCAACATTTTTGATTCATGGCATTATCAAACCTTCCATAGGTTCCCTGGACGCGGGCATTGAAGCATTTGATGAGGAGGCGAATGTTCGACCTTAGAAGTGCTAGATGCAATTTTAAGAAGCAGTGCGGGCGACTGCTAGCATTCCTCCATCGTGTAGGCTAAACTTCTCAGAACACTGAAAGCGACGATAGACAAGAAAAGCTAAGCCTACGAGGTAACATCTTGGATCAAATTGTTGTTATTGCCTAGCTGCACTCTAACTTTGTACTACCCCAAGAATACAAATGAAGCGAGATCTGCTAATAGAAGGAGATTACTGGGCTAATAGCATAAATCGGGCCTTGAATGTGTGGAGGGAGACAAATGGCTGCCTTATCTTAGCTCGGAAGTTGTTGGGTCCATCGGGACAAGACAGTGAGACAACCTACTCATGGCACCAAGAGGAAAAAACCAATCTTCAAGCTTGTAAGAGAAAGTTGGCTTCAGGGGCACTACGCGGCGGCGGTGCGTATTCTTTCTTCCGAGTGGTGTCGTACCTAATACATCGAAGCGGTGAACTAAGGCCCGGCGCATGCACCGGCGGCTGAACCACGACATACCTTGAGAACAAATTAACGGGCGGCGGTTTATGTGGATGCTAAGGAAGTATTAGTCACTATTAGGAGTTTCCCTAGGGGGACTTCTTGTGGGAGGGACGGTCTCGAGCCCAGCACTTGGCAGATGCTCTTAGTGGGGCTGCTACGGCGGTGGCTGACGATCTTCTAGCATCTATGGCTGGGGTAGTTAACTTATGGTTGGCAGGTAGATGTCCATCTGTTCTAGGTGAGTTTGTGGCCGCGCTCCTTTAACTCCGTTGCTCAAGTCGGAGGTGGACTTAGGCCAATAGCGGTAGGCACGGTTTGGAGAAGGATGTGTTCAAAGTTGGCAGCGTCGGCGGTGGGAAAGGAAATGGCGGTCTACTTGGGTAATCATCAATTCGGAGTGGGTATCCCCGGCGTAGGAGAAGCAATTCTGCACTCGGCCAATAGGTTACTCGAGTCGAAAGGAAAGCGGGGAATATGACCATGTTGTTAGTTGATTTCACAAACGCCTTTAATTTAGTTGACAGGTGCACTCTCATCAAGGAGGTGCGGAGAAAATGCCAGTATCGCGAGGTGGGTAGAGTTTTGTTATGCTAAGCCCGCAAGGCTTTATTATAACGATTTCAATTTATCTTCGGCAAAGGGGTTGACAAGGTGATACTTTGGGACCCTTATTATTTGCTCTAGCTTTACATCCGATGGTCTGTATGATTACTTCGCAATGCAAGATTGACCTACAAGCGTGGTACTTGGATGATGGCACTTTGGTAGGGGATACGATGGAGGTGTCAAAGGCTTTAAGCATTATTCAGTCAGAAGGCGACAACAGAGGTCTTCATCTTAATATCAAGAAGACTGATATTTTCTGGCCTGTTGTTGACCCTAGGAGTTTAACCGATAACGTTTTTCCAACGGGCATCGGTAGACCTTCTAGAGGGTGAAACTGCATTTGGCGGCTCGGTTAGCCTAGATCTTAACTTTAGCGGCGACATAATACAAGCTAGAGTTGACAAAACAATTTATCTAATGGAAAGTGTGAAGAAAGCGCAAGATCCTCAAAGTGAGCTTCTTACATTGCGCGATTCTTGCTGAGGTGTCAAGATTATATTTTGCTATGAGGACTGCCAGCCCCTTGGTACTTCTTCAAGCTAAATCCTTGTTTGATCAACGTTTGATGCTTTTTTTGAGACACATTGTCACGGGGGATGGCGCTGGATTCGGACCACTGCAACAACGTCTCTCCACCTTTCCAATGAAAGATGGGGGTCTCGGTGTATACACAATGGAAGATACTAGCCAGTATTGTTACATCGCTTCTTGTTTCCAGACTAGGGGCTTACAACGGACCATGCTAAATGTTTCCCCTGAGGAGGTGACTAGCGAGTGCTTCAAGCAAGCCTTGAAAAATTTCCTAGAGGTATGTGGATTGCCTTCTTCTACCTTCAACATTAATAATATTGCCCCACATCCAATGCGTTCATTGGCAGTGTTATATTTTGATGTTGTGAAGAAGCGGATTCCGTCATGCAATACTATATGTCCAGAGGAGATTCAGTTTTATGGCAAAGCAACGGGATGCCACATGCGTTGGATTTCCTTAAGGCGATTCCCATTTCTAGTTTAAATCAAAGTATAGGACCGAAGGCAATTTAGGTCGGTGTTAAGTTATAGATTGGGAATACCTCTTTTCGGGAAGATAGTACATGCTCAAGTTGCAACAAAAATATGGATATTTTCGGAGATCATGCTTTGTGCATTGCGCTAATGATGTTGGAAACAAATTCCGCCATGACCTCGCAAGGGATGTTTAGGCTGATATTTGTTACAAGTTTGGCGTACATATGAGGAAAGAGGTAGATCTTGGATTATTATCAGACAACAATACGCCCTTGAGACCGGCTGATATACTTGTTCACGGTTGGGAGAATGGCCAGGATGTTTGTTTTGATGTTACGGTTGTTTCACCGTTCACTGGTGGGGGAGCGCGTACTTTTATACCCGGTCAGGCAATTTCGATAGCTACAACGCGTAAACGAATCAAATACCTGGATAAGTGTTCCACTAACAGTGCGGGTTTGCTGTTTTAGCCTTTACGACTTTAGGGGAGTTGGGCGAAGATACTATCATTCTCTTGAAGAGGTTGAAGAATTGTATCACCAATCAGGATGTTAATCATAAGATAGGAGGTACTCTTTTAATAGAATAGGTTTAGCAATTCAAAAGGGTGTTGGTGCCCAGCTTGTTTCCAGGCTACCCACCAACTTTTTGTAATCTGACCTTCAAAGGCTTTTTATATATGTACTAAACTTTTTTATAAAGTTTTACTTTCTCTTAATAAACAACACAATTGCATCTCTTAAATTAAATTACTCTCATCATCACTGTTGGAAATTGTAATTTGTAATCTAGAATTATCAAGATTAGTTTGGAGTATTGTAGACAATTCCATACAGTAAATGATGAAAGTTTTCCAAGTGTACGCTAGTTAGTATAGAACAATCTAGAGAGAGATTTGTAATGTGAGAACAGGGCTTGTAAAGTTGGCCAAGTAAAGAATGTCCTAGAAAAGTCTAGTGAGAAGGTCGGTTGTAACAAGGAAACTAGTTAGAGATAAAAAAGAAAAGTCTATATAAAGTATGCGTGTCAATTGTGAACGGTCAGGTCAAAGAACTCCAGAAAAAACTAGAGAATTGTGTGGTCGGTTAAATGTATTCTCTAGAGTGTTCTAGGCAATACTTTAGTCGGTTTTGTGTGGCCTATATATAGGCATGTGTATCAACATTTTTGTAATTGTAAAAGAAGCAAGAAGGAAGTTAATAAGAAGTTGAAGAGTTTTTTTAAGAGTTAGTCTTGCTTCCTAGGAGCTCTATACGAGCAACATAACCATGCTCGTATATCTCCGAAGTTTGTTTTAAATTTTTAACATGGTATCAGAGCGGAGGTTCGATCCATATGGGGCGTATAAGCTGCGCAAACTAAAATGTTTGTAAAGTTTAAAGCAAACGCCATAATGAAGGTATGATTCTCAACTATACAAAGTTTTGAGTTTTCATTGTTTGTTTTGGATCCCGTATGAAAGTTATCACCCATGTCTATGTAAAATAAATTTTGAGAAGATAAAAAAATAAAAATAAGGAAGAAGATATTGCTCGTGAGAAGGTCCAGTTGAATGTTAAAAGTAGTTTGGAAAATGTGAAGTATGTACTGTCTCCATGAAATGAGAGTTACGGAAAAGAGAAATTGTAGGGAGTGCATGTGGAAAAGAGTGCACTTTAGGACATGGCATGAGAAAAGCCATTTTGTCACGAGATGCTAATCCTCTACTCGTGACGAGAATAGCCGAGTGAAGGCTACATGAAAACCGATTGAAGGCTTGGTAGGCCGCGTAAAGGCCAGGCCGAGTGAAGGCCGTTACAGTGGGAACACACCCACTTAGAGGCTAGCAGAAAAGGTAGGCTAGCCGGAAGAAAAGAGGATGGAAAACGAGAGCTTTGGAGACATCATAAGGAAGACGAAGTGTGTCGTTGCGAAGAAATGTTGGACGCGAGAAACAGAGAAATTACACCACGAGCATGAGAAGCAAAGGATGAATGAGATTGGGTGAAGATCGAAGCTACGCAATGGAGATTACAAATTGGGAGGGGATGTTGGAAATTGTAATTTGTAATCTAGAATTATCAAGATTAGTTTAGAGCATTGTAGACAAATCCACACAGTAAATGATGAAAGTTTTCCAAGTGTACGCTAGTTAGTATAGAACAATCTAGAGAGAGATTTGTAATGTGAGAACAGGGCTTGTAAAGTTGGCCAAGTAAAGAATGTCCTAGAAAAGTCTAGTGAGAAGGTCGGTTGTAACAAGAAAACTAGTTAGAGATAGAAAAGAAAAGTCTAGATAAAGTATGCGTGTCAATTGTGAACGGTCAGGTCAAAGAACTCCAGAAAAAACTAGAGAATTGTGTGGTCGGTTAAATGTATTCTCTAGAGTGTTCTAGGCAATACTTTAGTCGGTTTTGTGTGGCCTATATATAAGCATGTGTATCAACATTTTTGTAATTGTAATAGAAGCAAGAAGGAAGTTAATAAGAAGTTGAAGAGTTTTTTTAAGAGTTAGTCTTGCTTCCTAGGAGCTCTATGCGAGCAACATAACCATGCTCGTATATCTCCGAAGTTTGTTTTAAATTTTCAACAATCACTGATGTACATGGAGAGTATAAGGAAAAGTTGAATAACTATAATTGCAATTTTCGTCACACATGCCGTTGGATAACAGAAACAACACTTTACTAACACTGACATCAATACATTCTTCAAAAATAACTCATTTAGGTAGTATGTAAGCATAGAGGAGTTGGTTCCAAGTATCAGGGACTCCGGGGAGGCACCAGTGATGACAATCAGAATAACTAACAGGGTCTGATATTTTAACTGGAGTTGATGTATCCCATATTTTCTTATACACTGAAGTATGGGCTTCTTTTCTGTACTCTGATAGTTGTGTAATATTCAGTATTTTCACATCAACACCTCTAACTTTCAATTCATCGACTGTACTCTCCAAGGCCTTCATGAATTCTCTACTTGTCCATTGACCCCAGTAATGTTCTTGTAATATCGGTTCTGTTTCGTTGTAACAATTTCCTTCTTTGTTCTTTCCCCATTCCCCTGCCCTGAAACATTGTGATGATTAAGAGATTGTAAATCTAAATGGTTTTACAGTTAAGAGCTGAAGAGAGTACATTGTACGTAGAGAGATAGAGATACCTCGCGTGTACTGGTGTTATGCTGTTGAAAAACAATTGCGTCTTTGTACGGTTGATATGAATTTCAAGCCAATCGGACAATGTTTTTAGACCCACTTCAAACTTGCCCAACATTTCTAAATCTTTGTAGATTCCTTCCTTAGGCCTTACAAAGGATCCCCATCTGTTCACAATTAGTACATGATTTTCAAATCATAATAGCCGCATTCTCGAAAATTGCTCAAGAAACCCAATGCTTTTAGTATATATGTGCTTCTTTTAGATAATATAATAATAACTTGTTTGTGAAACTTACAAAAGTTCCAGTTCTGGATCCTTCCACCAAAGGTAGGAATCAAAGACAAGTATATCAGCATCAGACCAATGAATTGCGTGTTTTTCAATAGCTCCAACTCTGACTATCCGATGTGGTACTCGATGGTATACTGGATTATCCTCATTTGATTCAACCAAAAATGGCGCCCAATATCTCTCAATAGTTGCATTAAATTCCTACACAAATTTTTTGGTACATATGCTTTTACATCGCTATAATCTAGGCTGGTCTTAAAACCATATATACACTTAGGCCATCGAATTAGAACTTACAATGGCTTTGAAGATCATGAGAGAGCCGTTGGTGTGCATAGATTTGAGTGCTGTTGGGATTGCAGATTCCACCATACAAACCATGGAAGCCCACTGATTTGTGCCCATTGAATCTCCAACATAGACCATCCTTTTCCCTCTTAATCTCTTTAGGAATGCTTTGGCATTGAACCTAGCTTATTTTAGATTGAACGGCCAGATCGTTTTTGATTTTTAGACAAACCAAATGTTAGTTGAATCAAAGGTATATTGAAAAACATCAGGTAGAAAGAATATTGTAATAACCTTGGTAAGTCGCACTGGTTGGGTTGCCATCTCCAGTTCTGATAGTTTAAATCCTTTCTTCCATGCTTCTCGCAGGTATACCAATCTTTCCAGAATGAGCACTGCTTCCATGAATACAGAGGATTTGTCGAATTATCGTAAACCCATTTACCTGAAAAGAGATTACAACTTTTTGATGGTGTCAGTTCGCTATAGCCTTTCATTGTCATCTTGTTGTAACCCTTCATTTTCGTCTCGCTGTAACTCTTCATTGTGGTACTTCTGGACATTGTTCTGGAGTAAACAGCAATGAGAACAAATATGGCGACTAAAGCTGTTGTTAGGCTATGTAAACTTGGTCTGCAGAAATTTCCGGGCACCATTATAGTATAGTGGTAATTGAACTTTTGTCCTTACTTTTGATGGTGTACACAAATATCCTTATCACATAATAATTTTGTCCCTCTTTATCAATAAGCCCATCAACAATTTAGGGACTTCCAAATATACCCATTTTTTAACAATTTAGGGACTTCTAATTTCAGATCTGGAAAAAAAAATTCTCTTCTCTTTTCTCCTCTATCGTCATCACCACCACCCATTTTTTAACAATCAATATCGTTTTTTTTATTTGTATCTGAAATTGAGAGAATCTGAAGAAAGGATATTGATTCTCTCACTGTCAAACGATATTGATTCTCTCTAGGTTTAAAATTTCTCTCCATCTTGCGACGGAGGTGGTGGCGGCGAGTGGTGTTGGTAGTAGCAGAAGGGTGGTGACGCATACGACAGCAAAGCAATCAATTGGAGGGAGGAATTGTATAACCAAAGCAAAGCAATCAAGGAAGAAGACGTTTCATCGTCGATATATATAAATATTGTGTTGTCAATCTAACCTAACAAAAAACACTTAAATAAATCTCTTCTTTTATAGATCCGTGAAATCAGGTCTCATATTTCAACTAGATCGAACCAACACACACGTTTCATTCTTCTTCTTCTTCTCATTTTTTTTGAATTTTTTGAATTTCTTTGGGTGTAAGTTTGATTAAATTAAAGGTGAGTTGTTTGGTGATGGATGATTTTAAGTATAAGTCGATATCTGAATCTGAAATTCAGGAAGTTGTATTGATTTTTGTTTTGTTTGGTGTAGGTAGGGGAATTGAATCTGAAATTTGAATCAAGATCTGATTCAAATTTGTGTATATATTGAAATTGAGTTAAGGTTATTTTGGTGAGATCTGATTGGATTGTGTTAAAAGTGAGATTTGAGTAATCTCTGGAAATGCAGGTATGTTGTTGGAAGTTTCTTTGTTATTATTCAGTTTTGTTGGTTTAGATACACTGTATTATTATCTAACTAAAGTAAGCTTGGAAAGTTGTGCCTTTTTTTTTTTTGAATATACAGTAGATTGAAACATGTTGCTGAATGAAATATGGTGGTTATCTGGGTTGAAGAAGGCAGTGATATTGGATCAACTATGGTTGTTGATCCATATATTTTGGATCAACAATGGTTGTTGATCCAACTGCAATGGATAAACATCCATTGTTGATCCAACTGAAATGGATAAACATCTGTTGTTGATTCAACTGAGATTGGTTTTGAAGCTGGTCTTGGAGCTGTTGGTGTTTATGAAGCTACATGTAATGATCATGTAATGAAATATGGTGGTTATATGGGTTGAAGTAGGCAGTCATATTGGATCAACTATGGTTGTTGATCCATCTATATGGGATCAACTACTGTTGTTGATCCTTTGAACTCATGCTTTTGTAGTTTAAATCATGTAAACTTCTTCCAATGTTGAACTTGTGGTGCAATGGTAGCATTACTGACTCCATGTCAGATGATGCGTGTTCGACTCACGCCAAGTTCACTCCATGTCAGATGATGCGTGTTCGACTCACGCCAAGTTCACTCCATGTCAGATGATGCGTGTTTGACTCACGCCAAGTTCACTCCATTTTACATGGATCAACATTCATTGTTGATCCAATTTTGGTGGATCAACAATGGAAGTTGATCCACTCAATTGGATAAACTTCTTATGTTGATCATTTTTTCTTGGATCAACTATCGTTGTTGATCCCCTAAACTAGATAAACTTCTACTGTTGGTTCTATTTTTATTTGGATCAACTATTACCAGTGGTGGCGGCGGCGGCGGCAGTGACGGTGGTGGTGGTGGTGGCGGCGGCGGCGGCGGCGACGACGACGAACTTGTGGTGGTGGAGGACTAATGGTGGTATAATGGTGGTGGTGAAGGAGTGGTGGTGGAATATTAGTGGTGGTGGCGGTTGGTAGGTGGTGGTTGTTGAACGGTGGTGGTGGAATGGTAGTTGAATTTTGGTGGTGGTGGTGGTGCTAGTGGTGGTGGTGAAGTAGTGGAAGAAATTTGTTCCATTTTGAAATAAAGAAAAAATATTATATGGGTAAGGGTATTTAGGTAATCTAATATTAAATGGATAAGGTTATAAAAAAAGGAGGGACATATTTATTGTTGCATAAGGATATATTTGTAGGGAGTTAAAAGTAGGGACATATAATTAATATACCCTTTGGGGATCATCTAGCTTCCTAACGGCGTTCATTAAATTATTAGTTTTGACCACTCTACTCTTGATCATGCTGCTGCAGAACTCATGGTCTAAACTTACAGGCCCCCCTAAAATCTTTACCCCCTTAGTTGGTCTGCAAATTTGGGCAGAAAAGACGTCCCTGTCATGGCATCGTATATCCAACGTAGGCCAGAAGATCTCTGTCTTGGCGATGTTAAGATTAAGACCCAGTTTGCTACCCTCATTTTTGATGATTTTGAGAGCTTTAGAAACCATTAAAGTGTCTCCAATTATCGTTCCATCATCCAAGTACCAAGCATGTAAATCCAAATTGCATTCTGTTTCAATCCTCTTGACCAAAGGGTGTAGAGTATGAGAAAAAAAGAAGGGGACCAAGAGGGTCGCCTTGTTGAACCCCTTGGGCAGAAGACAATGTGGAGTCATTGTAGTACAGTTTAGGAGGCTTAGAGTAACAAAACTCCACCCACTTAGAGATTGAGGGACAGTGATTTCTCACTTCTTGTAACATAACGGACCTACTGACCATGTTAAAGGCGTTGGTGAAATCAACTAGTAGCATAGTCATAGTGGAAGAATTACCTTTCTGTTGTAGAATCCTGTTGACGGAGTGTAAGATGGCTTCCCCTCCACATGGTACTCCTACCCCAAACTGGAAGTCTTTGAGGTAAGTGCACATATCCTTTCCTACAGTTTGGGCAACAACCTTGGATACTAATCTCCTCCACACTGTCCCAACAGCTATCGGACGAATTCCCCCATCCGGTTTGAGCAAGGGCGTAAGAGGTGAGCTCGCCACGAATTCTCCCAAAAACGATGGACACCTGCCATCGAACCATATATTGACTACACCTTTTATGGAGGTAAGTAAATCATCATCCACCACAACGGCAGGTACATTCAGGGCATCAAGTAGATGTTGAACCCTCAAACCATCTCTCCCACAAGATGTGCCTTTGGGGAAGCTCATTAACCTACCAAAAATGATCTCATTTGAAGAAACAACACTGTTTACCACACTTGGACTAGTAGGTATGTTAGGTGGAGGGGAAAACGGGTGCTTATCAATCAATATTTTCAAAGTATCCTCCTCATCAGTAGCCATACCATTTGAAGTGAGTACTTTTATAGCAGCAGTGAAAAGCCCATTACATATTTTCTTTCTACATATACTCAAGTTAAGAGCCTCCTGATTGTTGTTCTTCCTGCATTGCTTTTTTTTTTATGCTGAGTGTGTTCAAGGAGCAATTTTTGGACTAATTGAATGCAACCGTCAGGCACGTACCATTGCAAAATAGATTGATTGATTGATTTAATCTGTAAAGTCCCGATTTTTCCTCACTACTGCTTTTGGGGATGTGTAAGTGTAGAATACAAACAGGTAACAACAACAATTGTATCCACACAGAAACTTCACCAGGATTTGCACGTACCTTATCAAGCGCATACTTCAAAACTTTTGAGAACTGCAATTTAATTACACTTTGGAGGAATAATTTTGACAGTTTGAATATGTTGCTGAAACACTTTGTCGAGCAGTTCCACATTAAGGCAAGGAAGCAAAGGAGCATCAGTATCATCTGCAATGTTGTCAGAGGTTGGAGGAGGACACATAATTCCATTAACCAACAAGTGAGCGTATGTGCTATTAAAAGGGCCGAATAAGCCATCTCTAGCATGAGATTTACATGGTCTTCTCCAGGCATGAAGAAGCATGCATTCCGTACATAACCACATTCGCAGTTGAGAGAGGACGTCTTCCCATGCTTTGTAAACTTCACGATTTGTAGCTATCCGCTGTTTGCAACGTTCATTCTCCTTACCATAAACAAAGTGTTTATCTCTGAGATGCTGAATCAAATAAGCTTTTCCCAAACCTCTTCCACCCGTACCATTCTTACAACCATCGAATCCTCTGAACGGGAAATGAAAATAGGTAGAAGAAAGTTGATTTGGGTCCCTGGAAACACCTTGGCTCTGTAATAATGTTGTGTTTGACATTGACGTATTCATGTGAAAAATGAATATTCTACTGGAATTGTGGATTGGGAGTTTTAACAAACACCTTGTGTGCCAAAAATGAAATAAAAAGGTTGTTTATGAAGAAAATAATCCACACCAAAACTGATTTCGCCACCTGCTAAGATAAAATCAAAAGCAAACCACCCAACCCAAAACTGTCTTGAGTCTAAAGACCCCTGTTCAAACGAGATCAAAGTAACAAGAATCACAAGAACCTAGAATCCGATCAAAGTAACAAGAATCCGGTAACAAGAATCACACAAACCTAGAATCCAATCAAAGTAACAAGAAACCGGTAACAAGAATCACACAAACCTAGAATCCGAACAAAGTATCAAGAATGAGGATTACCAGAGTCAATTTTTAGGTACTGTAGCAGGCAAAAAAATCGCCTGGAGAGAGAAAGATGAAAGTCCAAATGGAATCTCATTCAAGGAATATATCCTTTTCTAGTTCGACTTCATGGCCTCTTCTAGCGATTTTTATACTCCATATTTAATGGTATTGGAGGAATGTATCCTCCGAGCTATACCATATTTGATGATCTTGAAGGAATGTATCCTCCGAATTTTGTCATTCTCGTTGGAATGGTAAGGGACTCTCATGTATCCTGTTGGAGATATCCGCCGTTGCTTGGGTAATTGACCTTCTTAACAACCTTTCCTTTCATGGAGAAATATTTGGTAGATGATTATCTGGCTCCTTTGTTTGCACGTCATATCGCGGCTTAGATTGCAAGTATCGGGCTCATCTGGCTTCTGCGAGACTCGCTTCGGCATCGATTTATTTTCTCTTATTTTGACATTAATGTGTATACTGATTTGTGATCGTCAATACCCAGTTTTTTGCTGATGGTGGTAATAGTTACCTCATAATTTGGCCTTCTTTGGGTGTCGTCATGAGTTACTGAGCGATGTAGCTCTGGGCATAATTATATTGGTGAGCTCACCTTTATTGGTGAGCATGGGTTATCATTACTGTGGCTATAACTTCAAGCATGGACTTAACCTATGGCAGCAAGACTATGCATCATGGGAGCCCTCATCCATTTTGGATCTGAATTGATATGTTTACAATTGTTTCGTCTTTATAATTTTATCACAAGATACAGGCCCTTCATTATAAGATGTTCCTGCAAGTTAGTACATAACTTAACTTTTCATGGTTTTTTATTTTGTTATGAGTACAACAGAAGTGGGATAAGAAATTTAAACTCCTTCCACCATCGTAGGGTGACGACCCTCTTCGCTCATAGCGGTTCTGCGAGTGTTATCTATTTCCATAGCATTTTCACTTCGAGTTTTGGTGTTACAGTTTTGAGAGTAGCATTTCTTTGATGCCCCAAGGGTGGACTGCCGGTAGTGCAGCGAGCAGCGCAGGCTGCGGTCACCATTTACCATATACGAGTAATGGTTCCTTTGATTTCTTCATCGGAGGGGAACTGGCGCTCTTCATGGATTGTTATGGTTTTAGCTGTTTAGCTTCGTGCTTCTAGATATTTGAGCTTTTGATTGATACGAGGCAGATTGTGTACTGCTTGCCTACGAATTTTACGTTTGCCGTCTTGTTATCAAGGAGGTAACTTGTTATAGAGAGCATGCCTTGGCATTAACTTTTCTCGTCTATAGTTCTACATATTAGCTAGCTTTTGGTATCTCCTTATACTTCAAGGTTGCTACGCTCCTGGAGTGCTCACCATTGTTCATTAATGTTGGGAGTTTGGAATCGTCGTGATTCATCGATCTATCGCCCAGTGACTTATCACTTCAGTTCTACCATGCAATTTCTTTTTATGATGGCTTTATTATCGCCTTAGGATAAACCGTAGCCATTATCCATCTGTTATTTATTTACGTCATGGATTCAAAACTCCTTGATGTTTCTTCGTTATCATTAGTGAGGTAAAAGCCATTCTTTGCTGGCTAATTTGGTGTGCATTTGTATGATTGTAATTAATATGAGACTTCATCTCTCCGTTTTCGTGGCGATTAGTGATTAGATTTGATCAACCAGTCCTTCATGGCTGTGGCAAACTCCATTCCGCCCTTGGTTTTATTACCTTGTCTGGATAGGTCGCCTTCCCACATCTGAGTCTCACGTCTTTGGCTCCAGTTGCATATTTCACCAGCCTTGTGAATTTCCCGTCTTTGGCTGCTTCCTTCTTGCAATGACGAAGACTCATATTCATTTTATGTTCGTAGTCCAGGCTAATGGAGAATATTGGTGATTAATTTTAATCATTGGATCATTTGTCCATCTTATATTTTGTTCCATAAGGATATCACGCCATTAGTGGGGATCGGAGATTAACGCCATTTTGAATCCTTCCTTGTATAAAGAAACAAAAATAGTTTATTAGTTTGAGACTGCCATTATGCGGGCTAGTCTCACTTCGTCGAGATACGTCGACTTGGTGTGTCCAGAATTGGATTGTGGCTTCATTGCTCTTGAATTTCAAGCTTCTGTTTTGTCTCAACACGAGTCGCCGATGGACGTGCCATCTCGCCGATGTTGACTTCACGGTTGCTAGGCATTCCACCATATAAACATAATAAGTTCGTTCACGGGATGTGCAAGCTTCTTGAGTTTGTACTTCATGGTTACGGATATTGGTGATGAATTCCAATGATTCATTTCTCCCTATAATGGTACGTATCCATTTTTCCTTATTCGACTCTCTGCCATTGGGACTCGCCTGGTTTTATGACCACTAGCATTACCCTTTGTCTTTATTTATGAAAATGATTCATAGTAAATAATCATTAGTATTTTTTATCACTAGTCTCCATCATGTGGAGTCATCCCTCCAGTTTGTTCGTTTGGGATTGCCTCCATTGTCCGTCCTTCTTTTTAGGTACATCTCATCTTTCGGCATCGTCGTGGGATATGGGAATGAACTGTTCTTTCACGAGCTCATTCGTCCGAGTTAAGCTGTCCTCCTCGGATGTGGTTATAAATTAACTCTCCGAGCAAGTACTCCGAGTTAGTATATTATCTTTCCGATGATCGGATGTGCAATAACGAATTGGTTCGCCCGAGTTCATCATAGTAATGTTTCTTGACCTGGCTCCGTTAATTAAGAAGTGATGGAGATTGGTGATTAATTCCAATATGTATCATGGAAGTAATCCCTTACTCCGTTATTCACCTCCGTTGTTACCTCGTAAGCGCATGCACAATGTGGAGATGGAGTGCCTCTGGCTCCTCTATTGATAGTACGAGCTGGTGCCCCTCCGATGAGGCTGGATCATACCAATCATTTAGCTCATCGTGGCAGCGATGGGGGTGAGTTCTATTTTCACCATTAATCGTCATGTATCTCAACCATTACTTCTCAAGATAAAGCATTTGTCTCGTTGTGGCAGCCAGATTTGGCGTATAAGAGATTTAATTTGCATGAGTTTGAAATCTCTCTATGTCAGTAGTAACATATATTTAACTATCTCATCGGGTGGCTCATTCTTTCTCCACCATTGGTATCATGCCTTGTTAACACCTCCGTGTTTTGGGCTGTACTTCTCTGTTCGTCACATCGGGATGGTAGTAATGGTGATTGTACTCCATTGGGAAGCTTAGTTCTTTCGTCTACAAAGCGAGTATATCATGCCACAGTATATCTTCGTAATCTTCGTAAGTTTTGATTTACGAGTATATCTTCGTAATTGACAACAGTGGTTGGATACTTTGTTCATCATTATTGGCAGCACGAGCCGAACCCATCTTGGCATCGTTGACGCCTAGTTTTCATATGATCTGATGGACCTATCGATATTTGTAACTACGGAAAATCCATAGTTACACCCTCTTACTAATTTGACTAAATACGAAGTTAAGTAAGTATGAGTTTTCAACAGATCCTTTTATTGAATCCTTTAGTATCTCTGTTACAAGACACTCAAGAACAAACCGCTCTCTCACCTAAATTCTCTTTCTCACTCTCTAGAAAATCCAACCCCCTTCAAGGAAGATTAAGTCCTCTTTTTATAGGGGAGGGTTACATAGTGTGATACAACCCGATTTATCTCGGAAATATACTTTTTACTTCGCCCAGAACAACTTTATGCTTCCTTTACGTCTTAAATATCGGCATTGGTCGGGGACAGCTGTCCCATTTCTTGCACAACAATCCACACTTCGCTCAATATACTTCGGAAATCTATCTATTTCTTGGACAACAAGTCGAACTTCGCGCTCCGTATTTAGTTCGCTTAGATGTCTTTCCGAGCAAGTTAGTACTATTTCGTGGTAGATCTGACACTTGATTTGACTATTCGCTTACACCTCCTTGGGAGTGGTGAACAATATCTTTCTCGAAGATTCTCTTAATCGTCTCGCTCAATCTACTTCGGACACGTGGCGGAGTATTTTTCTGTACATACATTTTGCCTTTTCTCATTCCGTTTGCGGGAACCAAGAAAGGAAAGAGAATCCTGCAGCAGACTCGTAACCGCCACGTACCCGGATTTTCCGCCATCCTGTCTCCCACGATTCACGTTAACAGTTACCAGCCGGTTCCCCTCCTCATATAACCGCTTCTCCCGGTCATGCCTTGGTCCACTATAAATAGTCTTCTTCCTCATCTTTCTTCTTCTTTACATTCTCCAACTCCTTCTTCCCCGGTACCGTTTCTCGATAGTCTTCATCTATTCCTCTCCCCTGCTATTCTCGATCCTTCTTCAATCCCCTTTACTACCACCTTTTCTTTCAACAATGGCGCCCAAGAAATTTCCTCATGCTACTACATCAAAGTACCTTGAGGATTTCCAGGATGATTTCAAGAAGCTAGGTTTAACTCTGTCGCCGACGGTGGATTCTTCAGTCAGCCCTCCGATTGTCGCAACCAGGCATATGGAATTGAACAACTGCTGGATTGAGGCGGAAACATGGTCGTCCACCAGGATGATTACAACCTCGGGTCAGTTAAGAACAGGTTTGATCTTTCCTCTGTATGACGCCCAGAATCCGCTTTTCTATGAGATTTTTGCTTATATCAACAGGGGAGTTTTCCAACTTAGCGGCAATTCAATTCGGATTGGTAACGAGTTTGTGAGGCGTTCTTCTGCTGGTTTATCTCAAATCCCCTCAGCGGCAGAGGATTTAAATTCGGCTGATTATACCATTGATTCCTTCTCGGAAAATTATATTGATAAGACCCAAGGCCGAAGAAGGAAGTATCAAGAGTGGGGCAACGCTTTACATCGGAAGTCCCTGAAGGACCCTTCCAAAGTTCTTCTCCTGGATGTTGAGCATGTTAGTTCTTCTAAGGAAGCCCCTAAAGTCCTTTCTCTTCGCCTGACCAATGATGAAAACTGGATGATGTTCCCAGTCGTTATTGAAGGTCCCCTTGTCTGGGGTTTTGACGAGTCGGGGAAATCTCGCGATGGTCCTCTCCCAGGTCATGCTCATATCGCTGTTTACGAGCCTTGGAAATTCTTCTAGTCCGAGAGACTTTCCAATGTAAGCTTGCTAGACTTTTTATTTTTTATTCTCCACTTCCTCTGATGTAAGCTCACTAGACTTTCTTTTTATTTCTCCGTCCGAACTTCTTGTTTGTGTTATTTTATTATTATTATTATTATTTATTTATTTTTAGTATACACGGCACGCTCCTGGCTTGTTCAAGGACAGATCATCCTCTTCCAAGAAATCCACCGCTGGATCTCCTGCTCCTGATCAGGTATCCTGTCTCCTACTTCGTTTTTTGGGATTTTCATTTTACTTTCAGGGTCTAACTTTTAACGCCTTTTAGGAAGAGGAGTTCGTAGAGCCTCCCATTGCTTCTCCTCGTATTTCTAAGAAGCGAGATCATAGGGAGAGCTCTTCCGCTGTTGATGCTGCTAAGGTACTTCGCTATCATATTTATTTCGTAAAAACACCCCTCTTCTCGCTGCCTTAGTCTTCATACGGTTTAAAACACTAATTTCTCGTTTTCAGGTTCCCTTTCAATCCGTCCCTTCCACTGAGCCTTCCAAACGGCGCAGGGTTTTGGATATAAAGGAACTCACCCACATTCCTACACCCAAGAAACCTGCAGTGCCTCCTTCTTCTACCAAGAATGATTCCGAAGTGCCCCCAGAATCTACTCCTCCTCCGAAGATCCATATGCCAACCCCTAGCATTACTTTGGATGATTCCCCGGTTAAATCATCTGCCGGTCCTTCGGATCCAAAAACTCAGAAGGTCTTCGAGGTGGAGGATCCAGCCTACACCGCCGACATGAACTTCTTGAGAAATGCCTTAGTTTTGACTCAGAACGCTCCTTCCACAAGATCTGCATCCATGGAGTCTGTGATCTCGTTCAGTACTGATACTTTTCTGGCTCAAGATCAGTCCTTTATGCAGAATGCTTCGTTGAACCTCTCCACCAATCAGCACGCCGCTATTATGGCCCTGGTTAGTGATGTCGATCTCTTATGTAATTTATATATGAATCACTATATGAATTCGGATATTCCGCAGGAATCCAACCGTCACATGGCTCAGCTTGTGGAGATGAAGGTTTCTCGCGAAAATCTGAGGACAGATCAGGAATGTATCCAAGATCTTAAAAATTATCTCGCTGACGAGAAGGAGCGCTCCGTAAAGAAAGATCAGAGGATTTCAGAGCTTAGCAGTAAGTTTACCCTTTTCTCAGTCTTTAATTCTATCACATCCCCATCTTTACTATTCTGTTATTTTCGTCAATCCCGTTCCGCGAGGTATTACATGAGTTTCGAAGAAGCCAAGTCGACCGTGGATAACTTCCAAGCTGAACAAGCGAACCTTTTGTCCCAGATCAACTGTTATTTATCTGAAAATGAAATCTTGAGTGAAAAGATGACGACGTCTTATTCCCTGGCTGATCGTTTAGCTAACGAGTATGCTAACAATGAAGAATTGAATTTCCATCTCCACGAAGAGAATGAACGTTTGAAGGATGAACTCCGACGAGTCAGTAATTCCCTGACTACTTCTCGTAACCTACACTCCTCATCCATGGATCAGATTAAGCGTCTTGAGGAAGACAAAAATAGGATAATTAAAAGAAAGGATAAATCTGAAGTTGAACTTCGCAGGCTCAGGAGTGAACTTTCCGAGTTAAAACTTAAACATGAAAAGTTGAAGAATGAAAACACTGGGTTAAGAGATGAGAATAGCGAGTTAAAGAACGATATTTCCTCTGTACTGGCTCGCTTAGAGAGACTTCAAGGCAAGAAAACAGCTCATGTCCCTCCCGCGAAGAAGAAGCTTGATGTTCCTCCGATAAGTGGTAAACTTGTTATAGGGTCTCCTGATGGTGATAGACCCGTGCCTGGTCATGGTGAAGACATGGACAAATCGTCTCTTGAATTTCACATCTTTCTTGAATCATAAATATCAAGACTTGATCACTTTAACCTCGACGTTCAGAAAACTTTAAATTCTGTTATTTCACAGAAAGAAGGTAGCTCTAGGTGTTATTATCGTGCTTCACATTTTGTTCTGTTGTTCATGTTTCTCATTTCGTTATTAT
The DNA here is from genome assembly GCA_023529315.1 of Papaver bracteatum. NCBI lineage: Eukaryota > Viridiplantae > Streptophyta > Magnoliopsida > Ranunculales > Papaveraceae > Papaver > Papaver bracteatum. The sequence continues at coordinate 74,164 of JAJJWX010004170.1, forward strand.
CTTCGCAGAATCCGAGGAGAGTATGAAGAATCAAATTATGCACCTGTCTCTCCAGAGGGATGGTTTGGCCAAGGAAGTATCTGATCTGAAAGAAAACCTTTCATCCTTGCACGAGGATTGTGACCATATGGAGAAGGACGCCAAGAGAATTGCGAAGTTTACTCGCAGAAATGCCCAAGAGGAGAAAGTGAAATTTGTCACCGAGCTTTGCAGTTCCCATGGCATAGACGTTCCTGACATGAATCTCGAGGTTTTCTCTGATGACGAGCCTACTGTCAATGTCGAAGCTGAGAGAGAAGATAATGAGTCCGATAAAGACATCGGGGGACCTCACCACGAGGTTCCTCAAGGTACATGAGGTATGGGTGATGCTGGGACTGGTGCCGGTGTTGGAGCTGGAGGATCCGGTGATGGTCTTGATGAAAAGGGAGCCAACAATCCTTGATTCTTTTTTACGGATGTTCGTTTGATACTTTAATTCTTCATTTCATTAACATTTTATCTGGGCGCTCCCAAGCTTGGGGGGCATGACAATTTTTGCTTTTATGCCTTAGTATCTCAGCTTTTCAGCTTGGTTTCATACTCTTATTTTGCCTTTTCCTTAATATATCGGCTTTTCTGCTTACTGCGCTTATCATGGTCATCATATGCGAAATATGCATGTTTGTTAGTGGTCGCTTTATCCTGATATCTCGGAATCAATCCGTTATACCAGGTATATACTTGACGAAGGGAATAGTCAAAGAATAATAAATTTACTCAAAGTATATACTTGCCTCTTGTTCTTTGGGTGTTTCCGAAGTAATTATTCCCTTATCTTATTGCGAAATAAATGCTCTAGAGAATAAAATAGTATTTAAAGTATATACTTGCCTCTTATTCTTTCGTGGATTTATGTTGCATACCTTGTGTTTAAACACTTTTACTGCTTTACCCGCCCATCTGTTATCGACCTCGCATTTATTTTTGACCTCGCATTGGTCACTTCACAGATAGATCCTTGTGACGGATTAATATTTGTCTTGCAAAGATTTGTGTGATCAAGCTTTGTGATGCACTTGCCTCTTGCTTTGATTTGTATCTTGCCTTTTGTTTTGCCTCAGGTCTCATGTGTTGCCTCGCATCTCTCTCATCAGTTCGGGGTCTTATCTTGCCTCCTAGCTAAGGTATTATTATGCCCCCGTTGGTCAGGGCTTTTCGACGAAGTCTCAGGCGCTCTTTACTCTTGAGAAGTAAAGATCCATCAACCTCGCCTTATCTCGCTCATTGAGGTCTTATTATGCAACAATATCACAGGCCTACCTACTCCCGTGAGTACCAGCCCTGTAATATTGCTGACTTTTGTGGTCACTCAGCTCCCTAAAGGAGGGTTCCGTCCCTTCCCCTCTAAGTACCCCCATGATTTTGGGCTTAGGTATCAGTTATTTCGTGACCCCGTGCCCTTTCGCCGATGTGGCTCTTGGTTACAAAGTCACACCCTAGTTGAGGTGGTTTTTGGACCGAGCCAAAGAACTATACCAGGCCATCTTATTCTCCACTGGCTCGTTCTTACACCCTTTACCGAGTGGTTACCCAATTGGGGCCCCCGGCGGATGGGTCTTACTTCTTGCCCCTAGCTGATGTTTGTTAGCCATATCCCGAGATTATCTCGTGACACGCGTTAGGTCTTATATTTGCCTCTTGCACTTTGTGCGAACTAGGTTGCACGCCACGAGGTCTCAGCCTCCCTATGTAGAGGTTTTTTATAGGGATTATGATCGCCTATTCTTCTGTTGCTCGGAAAATAAACGCGTTGGGTCTTATGCATTCATTCATTCAAAATATTCTCCAAATTGCATCTTGTTTTATGTTTTGTTTTTATTGCTCGGGAAATAAACGTTTCAATCGAACGGTACATATATATATATATATATTATTATATATTATTTTTTTATAGAACAATTCTTTGTGAGTCCCGGTTTCTTAAGGATAATACTTCTTGATGTAAATTGGATTCCATGGGTGGTCTAGCCTGCGACCCTGCCTTTCTGCTTCACCATATATGATGTCTCCGTTGCTATCTGTATCTTTCCCTTCACAGTCCGCGAGTTCATAAGCTCCGTTCCCTACTTTTCTTTTCACGATGAAAGGTCCTTCCCATGTAGGTTCCAGCTTTCCTCCAGGCCCCTTTTGATACGGGGGTATCTCTTACAGAACTAACTCCCCTGGGACGAAGCCTCTTTCTTTCACCCTATTATTGTACTCACGAGATAATCTTCGGTGATAGTTCGTCATGTGCTATAGAGAAATCTCCCTATTTTCTTCTAAGTCGTCTAGCTTTGCTAAGATCAGGTTTGAGTTTAAGCCCCTTTTCCAAGCCTCTCGTTTTTTTATTGGGAACATGATCTCAGTATGCAGAACCGCCTCTACTCCATATTCTAAGCTAAAGGGGGACATTTCGATTGCTTCCCGTCTAGTGGTTATGTATGACCACAACACCTTCGGTACTTCTTCGCACCAATTATGGAGATGTCCATCTAGCTTCTTCTTTAGAGTGGATGCTATCGTTTTGTTCGTCGTCTCCGCTTGCCCATTACTCTGTGGGTATAACGGAGTTGACTTTGCGGATTGTATCTTGAAAGTGTTAAATAACATCTTCACGTTCTCTCCCTCGAATTGCATTCCATTATCCGAGACTATCTGCAGAGGGATTCCGAATCTACATATGATATGCTCCAGTATAAAATCGTATATGTCTCCATCTCGTGTATTCTTCACCGACTTGGCTTCAACCCACTTCGTAAAATAGTCTGTTGCCACTATCAGGTATTTTCGCTGCAAAGCTTCCGGCAACAAATGGTCCCACGATATCTATTCCCCATATGGCGAAGGGCCACACACTGAGCACAGAATTCAAGTTTGTCGAAGGTGCATGTATACGTCTTCCGAATCTTTGACAAGCTTCACACCTCGTTGCTACTCCTTTTGCGTATTTATGCATGCTCGTCCAGAATTAACCCTGCGTTTTGGTTTTGTAGGCCAATGATCTGGTTCCGCTGTGGTTCCCAGCATCACCTTAATGTATTGCCTTCATGATCTGTTCTCCTTCTTCTTGTGACAAGCATCGCATCAGTGGTCCTAGGAATGATCTCCGATATAGGATTCCTTCCCTTAGTTCGTAATTTTTAGACCTCCCCTTGATCTTTTGTGCCTCGAATCTGTCCCTAGGTAGTTCTCCCCTTTCGAGGTACTTGTGGATTGGTGTCCTACAGTCATCTTCTCCCAATTCGTCAGGCACGCTATCCTCTATTACCATTATGATCTTTTCATCTTCCAACTCATTGGTTACCGAGGGGTGAATTAACCTTTCAATTCGGATATATTTCTCCGAGATATCTTCGACCATTGATGCGATGAAAGCCAAGGCATATGCATGCCTATTATTATCCCTGCTTACCTGCCTCCATATTATATTTTGTATTTTCTTTGAATATTCTTTCACAAGTTGTAGATATCGGTTCATCACAGCATCATTTGCTTGGTACCTTCCTTCTATCTGCCTGAACACCAACTGAGAGTCGCTGGTTATTATTACTTCTTCCAATTTCATCTCGATGGCTAACCTTAGATATTGTATGACTGCTTCATATTCTGTCTCGTTATTAGTAGCTTTATATTCTAAGCGAAAGCAAAATACCATCCTCGCTCCTTTTGGCGAAGTAAATACTATTCCCATTCCTCCTCCAGTGTTGTTGGATGATCCGTCCACAAATATTTCCCATCTCCTTGGATGATTTTCTTTAAGTATATCCGTAGGATCCAGACGCTGTTCATCTGTATCTAACATCTCTTCCACTCCTTCATCTTTTTCTATCGGAAACTCGGCCAGAAATTATGCGACAATGTGTGACTTCGTCGAAGTCTGGACTTCGTATTTTAAACCGAATTGATCAATTCGGGTATTCCACCTTTCAACTCGCCCAACTCTCCTCGTATTCTTTAAAGTTGATTCTATCGGGATTCTGGTTAGCACCTTTATTTTGTGAGTCTGAAAATAGGTTCTCAACTTCTATGACGAGTATACCAATGCTAGATTTAAATTTTATATCTTCGGGTAGTTCTTTTCAGCCGCATTTAGGGTTTTGCTGACGTAAAAGATGGGCTTTTGGACACCTTCGTCTGTCCGAAGTAATACTGAACTTATCGCATTTGTTGTAGCTGCGGGACAAATCATTAATTCTTCATCCGGTTCGGGCTTCTGAAGAATTGATAAGTTAATAAGATATTCTTTTATATTTTGTAGTGCCTGTTCACATTCTTGTGTCCATGAGAACTTTGCTCCCTTCTTCAAGATGTCGAAGAAGTGCTTGCATCTATCCGAAGATTTGGAAATGAATCTTCCCAAAGCTGCCAATTGCCCATTTAGCTTTTGCACGTCTTTCACCGTTGCGGGCGATGGCATGTCTAGTATGGCTTGAACTTTGACAGGATCCACTTCAATTCCCTTCTCGGACACGATATGCCCCAGAAACTTCGCTGACTCTACACCAAATATACACTTCGCATGATTTATTTTCATCTTGTACTCCCTCATCTGTCCGAAGATTTCTTTCAAATCCTCGACGTGATCCCCTGACTCCTTAATTTTCACCATCATGTCGTCGACGTATACTTCCAGCTTGTTGTGCACCCATTTGGAGAAGATCTTCTCGACCATCCGTTGGTAAGTTGCCCCCGCATTCTTCAGACCAAACGGCATTCTTGTATAGCAATACATCCCTCTTGGTGCGAAAAAGGCCGTGTGTTCTTGATCTTCATCCGCGAGTGGTATCTGATTGTATCCACAATAACCGTCCATCAATGTCAGCCGCTTGTACCCTGATGCAGACTCCACCATCTGCGGTATATTGGGTAGTGGGAAGCTATCCTTCGGAGAAGCAGTATTCAAGTCACTAAAATATATACATATTCTTATCATTGTAGTCTTTTTTGGTACAATTACCATGTTGGCTATCCATGTTGGATACTTCGCGGGCCTTATTATTCCCGAGTACAGCATTTTCTGTAATTCTTGCTCTATCTGCTCGTGGTAGTCAGTTGCTATCTTTCGTATTCGTTGCCTTATCGGCTTGATTGTCGGGTTTAGATCCAGCCTGTGACGAGCGACTTCTGGGTCTATCCCAGGCATCTCGTTCATGCCCCACGCAAAGATATCAATGTACTTTTTCAGTAGCCTTATCAACCTTTCTTCTTCCTTCGCCTCCATCCTTGTCCCAATCCTCACTATTTTAGCCTCGTCTTCGCTACACAAGTTTATTTCTTGTGTGGGTTCTACTGCTGCAAAGTTTGTAGTTGGCTCTCCGAGTGGGGATGGCTCCTTTAATTGCTATAAAGTCTTATTTTTATCTTCCGTAATTTCACTTGGAATAGCCCACCCTTCTTTCTCTTTGACCATATATACCATTAGTTCTTCTTCCTTTTTTGCTTCTTGCACTCTCTTCTTTTGTTCCTTTCTTCGCCTTAACTTCTCGTCATAGTTATGCACATCTTCGTCGTTGCACTCTCTGGCTTCTTTCTAATCTCCCATTATTTCGCCAACTCCACTTGGCATTGGAAATCGGATATCTTGGTGGTAAGTGGATGTTATTCCCTTGATTCCATGTATCTATGGTCTCCCAATCAAAGCATTGTAAGGGGATTCCACATCCACCACACATACCGTTACCTCGGTTTCTAGTTCCCCTGCGAAGATTTTTAGGACTAGTTCCCCTCTCTGTTTTGATGCTACTCCGTTAAACCCATAGATATTATAAGTCGACGGCACCAGGTCCGCATCTCGATAACCCATCGTTTTAAATGTGTGATAAAAGAGTATGTCCACCGAGCTTCCCGTATCCACCAAGATTCTGTCTATTGCCCATACTTTCTTTTTTCTCGTGAGACCTTCTTCCCACTTGGCATGCTCTCCGAAGTTCAAAGTGATTACCAAAGGATCCATGTGAGAAGCTCCTCCCTCTGGTGCGTCTGCTGCCGAGAAGGAAATAATTCTTTTCTGCCATTCTTCCAATGGCTCCTTCTTTGCTATGCTGTATACTTATTTTCCTTCAAAATCCCGCTTATGAACCCTTTGTAGCATGTTATCATGGAAGTTACATATATCCTTCGCAGAATGAATGATTGAGTTACAATTTAACCTTTGGATTCCTCTATCGATTTCGATTCTGTATACTTTTGTTTGTTTTTGATCATTCTTCCGAGGTGGGGGTGGTGGTAAGGGTCCTGAATCTTCCAAGAAATGCTTGAGCTTCCCCTTTTCAATTAGACGAATTATTATCCGCTGGATGTTTCTGCAATCTTCCGTGCGATGCCCGTGAAAACAATGATACTTGCAAAAGTCATTATTTCTCACACTCGAAAAGGGTTCCACCCCAAAATTCGATGGTGGTGGAATTTCTTCTGTTAGAACAATTGACTTCCATATCTTCTCAACTGTGGTGTTAAGTTTAGGTAGCACTACATCTTCGAACTGTGGCCTCTTCCCTCCGTATTGCTGTCCTAGATTGTATCTTCTCGAATTCCTCGGATTTTCACTTCGGGGCTCATAGTTCTGAGGTATTGGGTTGACATACCTCGGATACTGATCTATACACTCTTGGTCTCCACTGGAAAATGCCACCAACTTCGCTGGGATTGTTGCTAATGGTTCTGCATCCACGTATTTTGTGTTATCTTATATGACGTTCGCTATCCTTGGTAGCAGGCGCGACTTCCCTTCCTTGGATTGAGTCGGGGCTGCCTCAATAGCCTCCCTTTGTTTTTCTTCCAATGCCACGTACTCCTCCTAGTATTCTCAGAGTTCACTCATCGATATTGTATTGCGAATTACGAAGAGCTGTGTGTGTAAGAGGTCGGTTGGTATTAACGCGTTAACAAAGGCTAGGATGAAATTTCTATCATCTACCCTCCCTGCGAGTTCACTGCATACTGTTCTCCATCTCTTAATCAGACTGCGCATATTTTCGCCTAGTTTCCTCCTCAAGTTAAACAAAGTTTATATCCCAGGTCTCAACATATTATTGCTTATGTAAGTTGTCAAGAATATTCTTTGTAAATCTTTGAACGATGAAATTGAACCTTCCGCTAACCCATCGAACCATTTTGAGGCTTCCCCGGTTAAGCTATCCGGAAAATATTGACACAGTACCGTTTCGTACCTCGCCCACTGCATTAGTGAGATGGTGTACTGTTTTAAATATTGTACAACATTTCCTGTTCCGTCGAAGATACTTCTGAAGGTTGGCAACGAGCACCTTCCTGGGATTCTTCCCTCCAGTACTTCGTGTGAGAATGGAAATTTGTCAGCTTCCACAATTGCCTCTGCCAGCTGCACTCTTCCTCCTCTTCGTGGATTGTTTAGTAACGCTCTCATCTCCTGTATTTCGTTCATGACTGTTTGATGCACCTCATCTCTTCCTTCGTTTCGCCTTCGCTTTCCCCTTCTTCTATCTCGCGCATCATAATCTTCCCTCCCTTCTTCCTCGCGTCCCCTTATCTCTTTCCGAAGTCTCTCTTCTTCCTCTTCCGCGTACTTCCTCGCTTCCTCTTGCCATTGTTGTTCACGTTGTCTTTGTTCTTCCCGAGCTCTTTCCTCCCGTAGTATCCTTTCATCTTCTCTTCGCCTTTCCTCCTGCCGAAGCCTCTCTTTTTCTCGAGTTCTTTCCTCCTCAAACCGCTACCTTTGGTCTTCCCACCTGGTTTCCTCCAAAGCTCTTCTCAGCAACCTTTCTTCGCTGCTTTCTCTCCGACGCCTCCGCCTCCATTCTCCCCTGTCTCCTCCCTATTCATCCTGTGGTATCTCTCCCCCTTGGGTTATGTTTTCTTCCGTACCGGCTTCATCTCGCACATCTCGAACAGTCCTTTCTTCGTTAAATTGGTTATTTTGCTGCACCAAGATCGCGTTCTGCCTCATGAATACGGTTCTTTGCTCTATTAGATCTCTCTTTATTTCTCTTTCTAGACGCAGCACCTCTATGATCTTCTCTAATGTCATGTTTTCTTCACCGGCATCCTCCTCACCGTTTCCTTGAACAGGTTCTTCTTCTTCCTCCGTTTCGGTGTTAGCGGTATGAATCGATCCCTCTCGGTAACGTTCATCCTCTTCCTGTTGGATTACGCCTTGCCTCCCTGCTCTATTTGACGTTTCACTCCTCTCCATCCTTCTTCCTTCTCTTCCTACTAGACGCAAGTTTCTCCTTGACGCGATGAGGTGTCGTGCTCTTTCGGTACTCTTGCCATGGACAACCTGCTAAACTTTCTTTCTCCGATTTACCGGCTTTTGACCAGATCTAACTTGCTCACCTTCCGGGCAGTAGAACTCAGATCTACTTTCTTTCGATGTTACTATGTTTACTGCTTTCCAATCTTTGTGAAATAATAACTTACTTAACGATTTATAATTTTATATAACAACAGATCTCTTAAACTATCTCAAGTGAGACTGAAATCTCAGTTTGAGATCCCTGTTTCTCGGCGCCAAAATGTAACTACGGAAAATCCATAGTTACACCCTCTTACTAATTTGACTAAATACGAAGTTAAGCAAGTATGAGTTTTCAACATATCCTTTTATTGAATCCTTTAGTATCTCCGTTACAAGACACTCAAGAACTCTCTCAAGAACAAACCGCTCTCTCACCTAAATTCTCTTTCTCACTCTCTAGAAAATCCAACCCCCTTCAAGGAAGATTAAGTCCTCTTTTTATAGGGGAGGGTTACATAGTGGGATACAACCCGATTTATCTCGGAAATATACTTTTTACTTCGCCCAGAACAACTTTATGCTTCCTTTACGCCTTAAATATCGGCTCTGGTCGGGGATAGCTGTCCCATTTCTTACACAACAATCCACACTTCGCTCAATATACTTCGGAAATCTATCTATTTCTTGGACAACAAGACGAAATTCGCGCTCCGTATTTACTTCGCTTAGATGTCTTTCCGAGCAAGTTAGTACTATTTCGTGGTAGATATGACACTTGATTTGACTATTCGCTTACACCTCCTTGGGAGTGGTGAACAATATCTTTCTCGAAGATTCTCCTTATCGTCTCGCTCAATCTACGTCGGACACGTGGCGGCGTATTTTTCTGTACCTACAATATTTGTGCTCCACGAGATCGGATGACTCCTTTATTCATCATCATGGGTACTTCGTAAGGGTGTGTACAATGTGCAGTTCGAGTGCCTCTGGCTCCTCCATTCACAGCACGAGTTATTTTTCCTCCTAAGAGGTTAACTGAATCAGTTATTTGGATCGTCAAGGTATGCGAGAGTTGGTATTGCCGTCATCTGGTGGGTGAGTTCTCCTTTCACCATTAGTCATCGTGGATTGCAACCTTTGGAAAGCTTGTTCCTCTAGGGTTGCTATTTCTCTGAGATTTTGTTTGCATGGGATCGGACATGTCCTTTCCGTGTATTTAATTATTTTATTTGACTAATTTTTCTCCACGGTTGGCATCGTGAATCGTTTATACCTCTATGATTTGGGGTTTTATTTCCCTATTCGTCACATTGATGACTTCGTTAACAGGTTTAGTTTTCTCGTCTAGGGAGCCGTTTAACGTCTTCTGTTGACTATACTTTTAATTTGTAAAAATATTGATTGGTGCAGAGTACCAATCACCTATTCCATTGGTGGTTACTTCGTTTATCATTGTTAGCAGCACGAGTTGGACTCGTCTTGGCACCATTTGGGACTTCGTCTTAATGAGATCAGATTGGTCCGTCAAGGCTTTTCCTCCACGAGATCGAATAACATCTTTTTCCCTCCGGGTATTGCTTTCACGGGGTCAGTTGATCACGTGTATCTCCTTGAACAATATGTGAAACGTGGATTGCAACCTTTGGAAAGCTTGTTCCTCTAGGGTTTCCACGGTTGGCATCGTGAATCGTTTATACCTCTATGATTTGGGGTTTTATTTCCCTATTCGTCACATTGATGACTTCGTTAACAGGTTTAGTTTTCTCGTCTAGGGAGCCGTTTAACGTCTTCTGTTGACTATACTTTTAATTTGTAAAAATATTAATTGGTGCAGAGTACCAATCACCTATTCCATTGGTGGTTACTTCGTTTATCATTCAAGGCTTTTCCTCCACGAGATCGAATAACATCTTTTTCCCTCCGGGTATTGCTTTCACGGGGTCAGTTGATCACGTGTATCTCCTTTGGAATTCATTTCTACGAGATAAGAGTATCTTTGTAACCTACAGGGTCATGCCTGCACGATAAAGGATGATCTCTTTCTACGTTGGAGTTTTTTCATTACGAGGTAGGATATTTTTCTTCCACCGGGATATCGTCTTCACCTGGATGATTGTTTCATCACCAGGATTAATTTTCACGGGATCGGATGATCCCTTTCACCATTAGGTTTCAGGCCACCACGATTGTAACTGCGGAAAATCCCACAGTCACACCCAAATGATGTTTTTCTAGATCTAGATCCATTTCAACTTCAAAATTCAAAACAATTTCTAGATCTAACTTTTGAACACTAAAATGATAATTTAAAGTTCTAAAATGATAAGAGGGACACACAATTTTTACGTGGTTCGATCCATGAAGGGATCTACATCCACGAATTTCATTAGAATATTTGGTGTTTACATAAGTAATTGATCTACAAGGTGAAACTCCATTAAAGATTTTTGGATCTCTTCTAGATCTAGTTTTTTGGGGAAGAAGAAGATGAAGATATCTTCTCTCTCTCCTCCTAAAAATTCCAAGCCTTTTTATAATGGACCAAGTCCTTTATTTATAGGGAAAACTACATAATGGATGACAGCCCATTTTATTTCGCTGACAACTCAGTTTACTTCACTGACAGCTCAGTTTACTTCGCTGACAGCTCATTTTACTTCGCTGACAGCTATCCTATTTCTTGCGTAACAATCCACACTTCGCATGCTTTACTTCGCATGCTCTACCTTTTCCTGCGTAACAATCCACACTTCGGGGTGTTACTTCGTGGAGTTACTTCGCTGGGTTACTTGTGAAAGTATTCTTTACCTCGCTAATTATCATCTCGCTATCTTCAGGTCTTACTTCGCATCCTCGTCCTATCTCGTACAAACTAAGCTATCTTGGTTAAGTTACTCCACCATTCGTAATGCGCCACGCGTCGATGTGCATTTTTGGTATCTACATTTTGCCCTATTTTTCTTGAGTGTTGCTTGAAGAGCGATTCTTAAGAAAAATCCATCTTCGTGAAGCTCTTTGGTGCGAGATGTGTGGTTCTTGAGTAGATGACTTTGATCTTTGTTGACGAAGGAACGAGCGAAAGAATAATAACTTGAAAAAGTATATACTTGCCTCTTATTCTTTTGCTAGGTTCCGAAGTCTTGTTGTTGTATAAAAGTATCATTCTCTAAGTATAAGAAGTACGAAGTATGAAGTTCTCTTCAATAAGTATAAGAAGAACTTTATCCTCGAAAATATAAGAAGTATCAATCCTCAATTTTGTTGTTGTTGGAACGGTTCATTGCTTTTGATTTTTCCCTTGCGTGCTTGGTTGTTGGTTCTTCATGTTGATGAGTAGTAGCGAGGTGTCGTGTTGCATGTAACGAGCTAAAGTTGACGAGATGGCACTTGATTCGTATACTCTATTGTTGTTGATGAAGTATGGAGTGATCGAGATATCTTCATTAGTGAATGTACCGAGTTTCTTCTTTCCGAGTTTTGGCCTTGAAAGTTGGTTTTGATGATTTGCTTCCGAGTTTTCTTTTCTTCATCCTTGTGCGAAATCCATTGTAAGTACTATTTTGAGCTTTACCGATGGTGACCTTGTGTTGATGTTGCCCTTGACGAGTTTATGGTGTCACTTCTTGTTCTTGCCTTGCCTCATTGTAACTTTTGACATGATATTGTTTCATTCGTAGCTTATCTTCCTTATAATTTGATTCATATCAAATCCAAAAAAATTGAAAAAAATTCCGTGAAGTGTATAATATGCATTTTCCCATATATGCGTGTGCCTCCTTTTTCTTTGGTAGATGAAGGAACTAAATCTATCCGAATTAAAAGTAATATGCTTCCTCTTTCTTTCCTTTTCCCTTGCTTTACTTGATATCTTACTATTATATAGCGAAGTATTGAAGAAATACCCTCCTTGGTTCATATTTATGCGAAGTATCCTTAGAAGTATATAATCCGAAGTATAAGAAGTATTCTTAGTTAACAATCTTCAAGAAGCACTCGCGGCAATAAATATTGTCTTTAAGAAGTATGAATAGTAAGAATTCCCGAAGTATGAATAGTAAGAATTCACGAAGTGCTATTGCATGATGTATGTTCGATGAATGTATGTATGTTATGAGTGAATGCTATATGTATGAAATGGTATGCTTTTTCTATATGTATGCATATTATACTTGCCTTGATTTTTATTGTTTGTGCCTCTGATCCTCCTTTTCATTCCTTCTCGTTCCCATCTCGTATGTAATTATACCTCGTTGCCTTTTAGGGCTTGTTCATGCATTATTAATATTCAATTCATAGCATAATCAAGTTAATATAAATATTATCATTTGCAATATTTCAATTGCAAGTACTTCTTATGCAACGTAAGAAGTACTTCTTAGGATTGTGTGACTTAGCGTTACGAGATAACGCCTTGTAATGGATTAATCTTTGACTTGCAAAGATTTGTGTGATCAAGATTTGTAATGTGCTTGCCTCTTTGATTTGCTTTGTAGTATATACCTGCCTCTTTCGCAAGTATATACTTGCCCTTTTGTTTTGCCTCAGGTTTCATTTTCTGCCTCACATCTCTATCATCAGTTCGGGGTCTTATTTTGCCTCCTAGTTAAGGTATTATTACGCCCCACCCCGTTGGTCAGGGCTTTTCGATGAAGTCTCAGGCGCTCTTTACTCTTGCGAAGTAAAGATCCATCAACCTCGCCTTATCTCGCTCACTGAGGTCTTATTATGCAACAATATCACAGGCCTACCTACTCCCGTGAGTACCAGCCCCGTAACATTGCCGACTTTTGTGGTCACTCAGCTCCCTAAAGGAGGGTGTCGTCCCTTCCCCTCTGAGTACCCTCGTGCTTTTGGGATTAGGTATCAGTTATTTAGTGACCTCGTGCCCTTTTGCCGATGTGGCTCTTGGTTACGAAGTCACACCCTAGTTGAGGTGGTTTTGGGACCGAGCGGAAGAACTACACCATGCCATATTCTTCTCCACTGGCTCGTTCTTACACCCCTTACCAAGTGGTTACCCAATTGGGGGCCCCGTAGGATGGGTCTTACTTTTTTCCCCTAGCTGATGGTTGTTAGCCATATCCCGAGATTGTCTCGTGATGCGTGTTAGGTCTTACATTTGCCTCTTGCACTTTGTGCGAACTAGGTTGCACGCCACGAGGTCTCAGCCTCCCTAAGTAGAGGTTTTATTAAGGACTTACGATCGCCTTTTCTTCTGTATTTTGTGTGGGTCTTACGCAGCCTCCTAGTGAGGTCTTACTTTTCGACCTAATTGCCTGCTTTGAAGGCTTTTGCTTTTGCATATTTGCTCCTGCTCTGGTTTGATTTGTGTTGCTTCTGAAATGATATGAGAGCTGCTAAGTAGTTGTTGTGAAGTTTTTCCGTTGTTGATTCATGCAAGGCGAGACCACCGAAGTTGCGAAAAGCTTGATCATGACACTCACTGAAGAGGGAGGCTTTAGCATTCCTAATTCCATTTTTTCGCCACTAGCTCCATTGGATTGCTGTGATCGGGACCCGAGTATTAGAAGCTGACGAAATGGGTTTTAAGAGTGGACGAGGTGTGTTGGTTGGATTGACTCGCTGGTCAGAGAAGGGGTATTGGTTCGATTGGCTTTAGGGGATGACGAGTTGGGTTGGTGAACTGACTATGTAGACTTGACTTCTGAAGCTGTGGCTTATATTGACTTGGTTGATAATGATATGTACTGTTTGATAGGTGGTTGACGAAGTGTACCTCGTATGTCAGAATTTGATGATGTCCCATAACCACAAGGTCGGAGATTAGCGAAGATGATGATTCACTATGCATTTTCCTTCGCTGGCTCTTCTTTTGTTCTTTGTTAAGCTTTTGTTTATTGCTTGTTTTCACTGGCTGGTGAAGCAGATAATCGTTGAAGTTCAATTTTATTTATTTTCCTTTACTCGTGACCCCCACGGTTATTCTCTTGATGATGATAAGAATCTACTGATAGAAGTCGTAGTGTTGCTACATCATGCCTCTGTCGGATCTTCAAGCTTGACTTGAACTTTCTCTTTGTATGCTTGTTAAGTTTGTCATCTGGTGATGCTGCTGTGCTACAGTATCAATGGTGTATGTTGACGAGTTGCGTTGTTGAGGATATGGGTGGTTGACGATCCACATGTGATATCATCTTTGTCACATGCTGGTGATGTTCTTAGAAAGTAAGCCTTTTGCTTCTCCTGTTCTAGACGAACTAGGACTTCCTCTAGTTTTTGTTGCTTGTTACGCGTTATAATCACGAATTGACTGAGTCGCTGGAGTTGTGGACGAAATGAACTGTTAATGCTCATTTCGCTGGTAGTTTAGAAGTTGATCTTTGCTATCTCCTTCGTTAAAATAAATTTCTTCTGTATCTCTTCTTCCTCCTTCCTTCGCTGGGATTGTGTTCTTTCATCAGATAGCTGGCTTGCCGGTTTATGCTCGTATATAATTGCTTGTTGATAGTTGCTCGTGATTTAAGATGGATTATTTTCTCCTGAACATATTATTACTTCTTTGCTATTTATCTCTTTGTTGGATTCCTTTCAACTGTGTTGCTCGTGTCCTCATTGAGCCTTTATGTGGATTGTTACAATAATTGCTCGTGCCCCTGTGAGTTTCAGTAATTGATTAGTGTGCGTTCAACAGAACTAAGAACATTCTCTTATATCTCGAGATGAACTCTACTGTATCAAGCCTTTTGATTACTCATTCGTTCTTGTACGAATCTTTATTATGATATGATATTCTCAATAATTTTAAGATTAGTAATTGTTGAAATCTGAGATATAAATACTCCCTTTTGGTTTCGTTGTTCGTGGCTCCTGAATCGGTTGGTTGACGAGATGAGCTGCAAGCTAGTTGACTTCCATTTCGTACTAATGATAATACTTCGCTGGATTGGTTGTTGTTCCGACTTACAAATGACTTGCTGATATCTGAGCTGGTTGATCTGTCCGTTCCGAAGTGGTGCGGAACAACGCTGATAATGTTTGTAATATCATTCATTGTGGTTCTTTTGCATGTTGCTGTTCTCCGGTTCGAACTACTGATCTCTAACTATCTCTTCTTCGCAAGTGATTGCTGGTTTCGAGTTAGTTGGAGTCTTTGCCGGAATTTACCGACGAAGTAACTGTTACTATTGTATCTTCTCTTCTTCACGAAGTGATATTACTTCGTATTTCTGTGGTGGAAAAGACAGATTGGTGTTTGCTTTTCTATAGTTGAATAGATAAGTATAAATATTTTAATTCTTTGTCAGGATGGTGACGAAGTGTCTGACATTACGAGTTGGCCGGTGATTCACGAGTAACTTTGACGAAATGAATCTGAGATGGCACGAGCTGACTTGCTCCCTTCTTTGAAGTCTCAAACTATTCGTATATGTGACTTCGCGTAATATCTCGTTGTCTATTATTTCGTTGTAAGTCGTCAACTTCCACGGTCTTCATCAGAGCTGCTGCTGTTGTAAACTTGAATTGAGTGTCTTTCTTCTTCGCTACTGAGAGATTCCTTCTGCTACGAAGTATCTCTTCTTTTAGCTTGCCGAATCCATCACTATATCCTCTCGTCAGTTAGTGACGAAGTAGGCGTCTTTACTGTATCTCTTCTTCGCTGGTGCTCCTTTGGTTTTGGCTGACTCCTTTCATGAGCTTTACTCCTTATCTACTCGTAGTTTTCTTCTTTCACGAAGTAAACTTATCAGAATTTTTTTTTTTACAAACATTATCAGAGCCCACGAAGTAAACTTAACTAATTTTTATTTTCTTCTTATCTCAGAATTTCTTTGGCCGATGGTTGGATGCTTCTTCCTTCGTTGGTTTCTTCTTCGGAGTTCAACTCGTCACTAGCAGCGTAAGTGTGCAGCTTTGTTTTCATTTCTTCTTTGAAGTTTATGTACGAAGAAACTCTTCCAAATATCAGGTTCTCCATCATCCTCTTTGGGTTGCTGGATCGCTTTCATTTGTTTCCTTGCCAGTAAAGGCTTTTCCGGATGCTTGCTTTGCTTGCTCGTTGTAAAGATTCATGTTGCTCCTCTGTTCCGAAGTGATTGTTCTGATAATTTCTAAGTTTTGTCTGGTGGGTTCCATCATCATTTGCTTCCCTGAGATTTAGCTCCATTTTTCATGTAATTATTAATGATTTTTCTTTCTTTGGATAACGTCCATTGGAGACTTGCTCATTTGTTCCTTCCTTGGTATGAACTTCCATTGTTTCGTTTATTCTCTTGTTGGTAGTTCAGAATTTCTTCTTCCAACATTATAAATGCACCCTATTTAGTCATCCTGCTTGAGGCTCTTGATCTGGTTGGTTGAAAGAGTACTTCGTTGGGGATCCATGGATGAATGTTCCGTGCGAGTTGGTTCGCCGTCTCTAAGATGAACGAGATGGATGGCTCGTTGGGAATGTTGACAAAGTGAACTGTTAACTGCCTTGCTTCATTGGTGGTCACAAAGTTGATTTCGCTGGAGTTGTTGACGAAATAACTTCGTCATTGTTTATCCTGCTCGTAATATTTTCTATGTGATTTGAGAGAAGTTTGATAACTTCGTGCTATAAGCTTATTTACTCGCTGAGGATATCTTCCAAAGTCTCTACTGCTATCTTTTTCTCCTATCTCTTCTCCGTTGATGCGTCTTCCTTGACGAGTAGTCACTCGAATTGAATTTTCACTGCTAACTTTCTCGCCGGACGTGATTCATTTCTTCCTTTATTATTAACAAATCATCACCCATTGCTCACCAAGCTGCACCTAGTGTGTTCGTTTAAATTTGTTACTTCGTTGGCACTGGGGTTGTCTTGACGATCAATAATAACAGCTTTCCTTCGCTGGAACTACTTCAACTTTGTTGGAACAGCGGCCGAAGTAATCCTTTTCATTCACCCGCTAAGGCTTGTATTTGAGTTTGTCTAACTGACCTTGTTGTGAACTGATCTGTTATTCTGAAGTAGATTGGTTGACCATAAGTGAACAGCTTGAAGAGATCTTGATCTGGGTGTACTTCGCTCTGTTGATTGACGATGGCTTTATATCTGACGAGATGCATTACTCATCTACTCCCGGTAATAGAAACTAACACGAATATTTCTCAACGAAGCAGACTGGTGCCTTCTTCTACTTCAACATCTTCTGCTGGAGTGGGGTTTCACTCGTGTATCATTGTAATCAACAAATCAATTCGGTGAATAGTCTAGCAAAGCAGGTCCTAATTGTTTTGATACGAAGTAACATATAATGGCTAGAAATTCGTTTGGTTTTTTTCATAAGAAACTTCCGCAAATCAACTGAAGATATTTGATACTCAATATTTTTGAGATTCAACGAATGGGTTTGTAAAACAAGACTTCATGACTATAGATCTGCCATCTAATTTAACTTTGAATCACGTTTTTAAAAGAAAATCAGATTTTTTGAGAATAATGAGATATGGTGTTTGTAACAATTTTTCTCAAAGGTTTTGTTTGAAAACTCCCAGATCTACATGCTTATGGACAGATTCAGAAGACATGAGAGGATTCTCCCCTTTTAAGCAGTTTGTTGGTGAAAACTATGGCTGGTTTCATCTTTGGTTGCACTTTTTCATCTTCTGATTCTCTCGAAGTACTGTTGATGCTGTTTGTTGATGTGAATATCAAATTATGCCGCAGGATCTTCCACTTTTACCCCTAACACTTAAAGATCCAGAAAATAAAAATGTACACAGTAGCTAACTTCACCAAATTTCTCTTGAATCAAAAAGTCAATCCTTGTTTCTAGCGCCAAAATGTAACTGCGGAAAATCCCACAGTCACACCCAAATGATGTTTTTCTAGATCTAGATCCATTTCAACTTCAAAATTCAAAACAATTTCTAAATCTAACTTTTGAACACTAAAATGATAATTTAAAGTTCTAAAATGATAAGAGGGACACACAATTTTTACGTTGTTCGATCCATGAAGGGATCTACATCCACGAATTTCACTAGAATATTTGGTGTTTACATAAGTAATTGATCTACAAGGTGAAACTCCATTAAAGAGTTTTGGAGCTCTTCTAGATCTAGTTTTTTGGGGAAGAAGAAGATGAAGATATATGCTCTCTCTCCTCCTAAAAATTCCAACCCTTTTTTACAATGGACCAAGTCCTTTATTTATAGGGAAAACTACATAATGGATGACAGCCCATTTTATTTCGCTGACAACTCATTTTAATTCGCTGACAGCTCATTTTACTTCGCTGACAGCTGTCCTATTTCTTGCATAACAATCCACACTTCGCATGCTTTACTTCGCATGCTCTACCTTTTCCTGCGTAACAATCCACACTTCGGGGAGTTACTTCGGGGTGTTACTTCTTGGAGTTACTTCGTGAAGTTACTTCGCTGGGTTACTTGTGCAAGTCTTCTTTACCTCACTAATTATCATCTCGCTATCTTCAGGTCTTACTTCGCAGCCTCGTCCTATCTCGTACAAACTAAGCTATCTTGGTTAAGTTACTCCACCATTCGTAATGCGCCACGCGTCGATGTGCATTTTTGGTATCTATAATGAGATCGGATGATCTCTTCCACCGTTAGAGTTTTTCCTTCACGAGGTTACTCGTTTCGTCATCAGGATTGTGGTGTTTGACGATAACAGATGATCTCTTTGGCCATCTTTTGTATTTTACCTTCACGAGATCAGATGATCTCTTTCACCATTAGGTTCATGCCTCCACGATATTGGAGGATCTTTTTCATCGTAGGAGTTTTTCTATTTTGAGATGACTAGTTTTTCCACATCACAGGGTCTATGCTTTCATGATGTCGGATGTTCCTTCATTCATTATTATCGGAAAATGGGCTATATAGCCAAAATTGAGTGTTTCCTGGTTCAAATGGACGGGTAAGGTTTCAGTCTGGGTCAAATGACCAAAAAGAATCTTTTAATGAGGAAAGACGAAACTGCCCTCATTTCTTCTCATCTTCTTCGTAGATACGAGCTCTCGAGAAACCAGATCTGATTTCTTCACAAAATTTCATTGCTTTCTTCTGTTGTTGTCGATCTTCCCTTTCTCCACCACTACCATCATCAACTATAACCGCATCTGCCACCACCACCATCGAAAATACTACAACCACCATCATCATCATCTACGATAAACTACAAACAACATTACCACCTTCCTCCACCACCACACCCATCGAAAATACTACTACCACCACCATCAGCATCTACAACAACTACAACCAACACCACCACCTTCCTCCACCACCGCAAACATCAACATCGTCGTCAACATTGATATCACCACCACCACAGAACACTGGCAACCCTAATTAAAATGGAGAGTTCTCAAATTCATTCAAACCAAAATTAGGGTTTTCTCTTCCATCAATTTCACTGGTAAGTTTCTCGATCCTAATTCCTTTTCATGATTGTAAAATCCAGTTTAAAATTAATTGAATTTTGTTTGTATGCAACTAGTTTCATCTAGGTTAAGCTTATATAAAATTGATTGAATTTGGTTTGGATGAAATTGGTTTCATCCTTTTTTGGATGGAGTTGAAAATTGTTTACATCAAAGTTTAAACATGGATGAAACTGATTTCATCCCTTTTGAATTTGTTTTTATACAAGTTTAAAATAGGATGAAACTGATTTCATCCTGCTTAATTAGGATGAAACCAGTTTAATCCTTTCTAAGATTGAGTATAATTTATTTTTTTGTCAAAATATGCAGGATGAAAACTAGTTTCATATAGTTTATTCATTGAACTACCATTTTTATCAGAATACTCAACTAGAAACCAATTTCATCTAGTTTAAAATAGGATGAAAACTAGTTTCATCCTGCTTAATTAGGATCAAACTAGGATAAAACCAGTTTAATAATTTCTAAGATTGAGTAAAATTTGTTTTTTGTCAAAATATGCAGGATGTAAACTAGTTTCATATAGTTTATTCATTGAACAATAATACTAGACTACTCAAAATATGAAGGATGAAAACCAGTTTCATATTAACTTACATATAATGTACAGGATGAAACCAATTTTATCTAGTTGTAAACTGTGATGTAATTGTATTTTCATCGGAATATGCTGGATGAAACTAGTTTCATCTAGTTATAGACTGTGATATAATTGTGTTTTCATCGGAATATGTTGGATGAAACTAGTTTCATCTAGTTATAGACTATGATATAATTTTATTTTCATCGGAATATGTTGAATGAAATTAGTTTCATCTTGTTTTGAAGGTGCAGCTGCAGGATTGGACCGATCTTGGTTACAGTTGAACCAAGAAGCTAAAATGGGTGATGTTATAGTGCGAAGAATTTGAAGGTGAATGAGAATGATGTTGGTGGATGGTTAGATGTCAGCTGGTAAGTTGCAGGAAGTGTTGTTGCTGGTATGAAGCAAAAGAAGTAGTTGCTGATGTTGATATTGTTTCGCCACAGTATGTATGAGTTACAGGGGCAGGTAGTGAGAATGAGCTCGGAAGTGCAGGTAGACTTATAGATGATTGCAAAAGATGGATAAAGTGCTAGTGCTATTGAACCTGTGGAGTTGAGATGATGACGTTGGTTTAAGTTGAAATTCAAGGTTTCAAGAAGTGTATGTAACTGAAGTTGAAGTGCAGGAATTAAGTCAAGAAGCAGTAGAATGAAGTTGCAGCAATAGTCGCAGAGGAGAGTAGTGGGTTACTAATGAAGCTTTATGTGGATTGCTTGTCGGCTCGCTGTTACAGAAGAAATAGCTCAAGAAGTAGTCAGGAATAAGAAGAGATGCTGGTAATTGAATTGAATCACAAAGAAGCAAGACATGTAGCTTAGATGGATGAAATTGCACTTGAACTGAGCTGAATTAAATAATGCAGTGGTGGAGATGTTGTTGCGACTGAAATGGTTGGAATTACGAAACTGGTGGTGTTGTTGTGTATGTTCTGAACTTTGTATTTGGTGGGGTTTGTTGAACTGTTGCAACTGAGATTTCAGGGAAGAATAAGTATCACTATCTGTTGTTTGGTGATGCTCAAGTGGATGTAGAGAATGGCTCGGGTGATAGAACTGAAGTTTCTGGTGTTGGTTGTTGTACTGGTGGTATGAAGAGATTACGCACTCTGTTTTTTGTTCTGTTTTAATTCGTAAAACAGAGCAATTAATTCTGTTTTTTTTTTCTACTCTATTTTTTGTACTCTGTTTTTTTTTTTTGCACTCTGGTTTTATTTGGTTACTGTTTTTTGTAGAAGATAGGGACATATTTGTCTCTTCAGGTTAATAAATAAATAACATTCTGGGTCAAATATCCATTTTGGCTAAATGAACAGTATTTTTTTTGTTTTTTGGCTATATAAACAGTATCTAAAGCTAAAAAGCTATTTCACCCAGGAATTTTCTGTTTTAGTCTTTTTGACCAATTTTGTGCATTATTATTGGCAGCACGAGTTGGACCATTCGTTTGGGGTTTCTTCGTCACGAGGTCTTATGTTTTTATGAGATCGGGTGATCACATATATCGTCGTTAGGTTCATTCCTTCACGAGATCGGATGATCTCTTTCACCATTGGGATTTCACCAGCACGAGATGATCTCATCTTAACGCCATTAGATCTCTCTGTGACAGGGGTTTCACTCTCCTTCAACCATGACAGTAAAAGATGGTGATGAAATCCATACAATTACTTCTATGGTCATGGTGGTGACATACTTACTCCAATTAACGTCTCATGTCAAGTTCTCTGAGCCATTTGTAGATGTTAGATGATGGAAGACAAATCAGATCCAAACTTGTCTATTCTTTGAAAATCTTAAATGGGTTTGAAGAATACATCTTGCTGACTTCAAATATGCAGCTTAAATTAGTTTTCTATCTATTTAAGAAAAATTTCACTTTTAGTTTTGTTTTCAAAGTTTTTGTTTCAAAACTTGTCGATCTCGGACATACATCAACTGATGTCTTTAAGATATCGGAAAATAAAACAATAATTACAATTTTGCCATTTGGGCATTGAAATCAACTAGATATCTTGTATGGAGTAAAATTTATCACTAGAAGTGATGAAAAAGTGCAGATTTCATGTTTCTGAGGCTATTTAGGACTTCACTGATCATAGAGATCGTGTTATATCCGAGATCTACTCGTCAATTTCATAGAAATCTACACAGTGGTTTGAGAAACCACTTTTCTTTTTAGAAATCATCAAAAAATTGTAAAACTTTACAAGGGAGGTAGATTAAATCTTCATATCTCCCTGTTTCTAGCGCCAAAATGTAACTGCATCTTTTCTGATGGTTACATCCAAATGAAGATAAATACTAAAACTGACTCTAACATTCAAGATTCAAAGATAAACAAGATGTAAATAGCATGAAAGTAAAGATTAACACAAGGATTTTATAGTGGTTCGGCCATTAAAAGACCTACATCCACTTTGTTTTCACTATTATTTGTGGTGTTACACAAAGATCCATGAATGGAGGTCCTCAAGGGACTTGAAACTCCATCCATGGAGGAAGAGGAGGAGATAGACTCTAGCTCTGCGAGAGAGAGAGGGGAAGCAGGATAGAATAAGAAGGAACCCCTTCTCACCTATATCATCTTTTCTTATATAGGGGGTATTATACATAAAATTATATTACTGCCCTTAGGGATGACTAGATGATGACTAGTTTTGATAAGGATTACAAAAGGCAGTATTATTGTGTAGTTACTTGTAGTATTATACGGTGCACCCGTCTAGATCTTGCGCCACGTGTCACATCGATATTTTACTCTCACAAGTGGTTCATAATCATCACATTAGACCACCATAGATCGATCACTTTTTTTTTTTCAAATCTAAAAGTCACCTTCAACATAGGTCAGAGGAGAACCTGTAGATACACCATAATTGTTGCATTTGTTCCATTGTCATTTTTAAGTAGCAACAACCATATTCTCCTTGATGTCGTGCATCTTGAAAATGCGATATATGTATTGGTGATAAATTATCATCTAGAAACTTTTATCCTAGACCCATCATCCCAAGCCTTGGTACTCCATCCCCTAGGCCACTCCTGCATATTTATGGAGAAACATACAGGTCAGAACATTCAGTAACTGCAACACGTAAGTGGAGGAATAAGTAAAACTTCGTTACTAAAATATATAGGCAGGCACGCACTCATGGTATAATGTACGCTAATAAGATCATTATTGGTATAACGTATGATAAATAAAAACTTTCCAAAACGACTATGATAAGGGAAACCACGTTCCTACTATTCAATATAAAAAAGTAGCGTAGGATAAAAGTCTTGAAACAACAATAGAACACGAACATAAATATTCTTCCTAAGTGGACAGGCTATATCAAGCGAAGTTAAAAAGTCACAATCAAATTCAAAACTAAAATGAATGTAAATTAACTCAAACACTCACATGTTGAAATAGAGAAATACCATCCTAACAGTGGTATCTCATGATAACATAATTACCTTTCATAATTTTCGACTAATAAAAAAACTTTATAAAATGCAGTGAAGCTAAAAACAATACCAAAACCCATTTTTACTTTTATTTATTTTTTTATAAGAAAAAACTTAGAAAAGGCAACTAGTAAGACTTCCTAGTCGCAGAAACATTCAAAGTGATATCTATGCTACCTCTAGCAACGAGATCATCACTCAAATTAAAAGTATGATTATTACAGTCATCCATATCATAATTTGTGTGAGGTATTTTTAAATCATGCATGAGAGTAACTAAAGTTTGTCCTCTCCAAGTTGAGTCATCGAAACAAGAAGATTGTCTAGCCAGTCTGGCTATATTGATTGCGGTATAGTTTTGCTGAGTAGTAATCTTAGAAAGTTTCTTCAGAACAAAAAGAGTTGGCTGATTTTTGGTGTAGTCGTTAGGATGGCAAGTGATTCGACCTTTAAACCTCTGCTAAAATTCCCACTGGTATTGATCTTTGATGGCTTGGAGAGTATCCTCAGACTCGGAAGCAAAGGTGAAATTAGCTTGTTGCATTGTCTTCCCCAAGTCAGGGCTAGTTTATCTCCTCTTCTTTACCGATCTACTCTGTCGATTCCAGTCGTATAGTCCTTGAAATTTCTTGTTCCCATACATTTACCTAAATAAGTCATGGCAACAAAATAGTAGTTAGTATAAGGTGAAATATCACTAGTAGCCTGGTTTAGATCAGGTGGATCAAAGTGCATGCTAATAGTGATTCCAAATTTATCAGATGGGTGTCTGGCTTGACTATAGCTCTCCTGGGTAGAGTTGAGGTTGCTGAACTGGTAGTAAAGGTTATTTAGAATGTGTCCTGGTTTATGATGGATTCTGGAGTGGTTGCATAGGTATTGAGTGATATCTTGGGCAGTTCCATGTGTTGTAGGAGTGAGATTTCTAAAAACCCAGTCACATCTTGCTTTCCATATGAACCAGCATACAGTAGCATAGGTTTCATTCCAGCTAGCATTTAAGTTGTCAGGAGTGAACCAATTATTGAGCCAGTCATGAAATGAAGTGATGTTGGTGAAGAGGTTATGTTGATCTCCAAATAGCTTCCTCCACACTTTAGTAGCAGCAGGGCAAGATAGAAGGACATGTGTTATATCTTATACTCCACTCTTGCAGTAAGAGCATAAAGGATCAATGTAGTTCAAAATGCTAGCAGTCTTGGCATTGGTTGGTAAAATACTATGAGTACATTTCCAGATGAATAGATGTAATGCAGGATTGGTATCAAGACCCCAGATTTTACTCAAGGGGGCATTCTGAGCATCCATAACATATTTCTCATGTATCTTCTTGTCATAGAGGGATTTGACAGAGAATATTTTGTTTGGGTTGAGGGGCCATTGGACTTCATCTTGCTCAGAATGGTGATGGGGTGTTTGAAGAATAAGATTTTGGATATTTGGTGTAAACCATTGGTTTAGGGTAGTGATGTCCCATTCCCCATTGGTATTGAACAGTTGGTTAACATATATGAGATTTCCTGGGCAAAGGGGTGGTTTTACAAGTTTTTCAGAGTGATTTTGAACCCATATGACCTCCCAAATATGGATTTTATCTCCATTACCCACCTTCCAAGAATAATATTGTTGAATCAACTCTATGCCTTCCAGTATTCCTTTCCAGATCCAAGAATCAGTGTTCTTTGGTTTTGTGTCTATCCTTATGACTTCGGTATGGGGGTAATGAGATGCCTTCATAGAGCTGCTTCATAGAGAGTCTGGTTCAGATAAAAATCTCCAGGAAATCTTTGTGATCATAGCCAAGTTGAATATTTCCATATTTTTGAATCCCAGTCCTCCCAACTCTTTAGGTTTGTTAAATGCATCCCAAGCAAAGTAATAAACTCCTTTTGATTTGTCTTGTTCTTTATTCCAGAAGAAATCTCTTTGAATGGAATTGATCTCCTTGCAAGTATCTTTTAGAATTGTAAAGCAATTCAACTGGTAGACACTGGTAGAGGAGGTGACTGATTGGATCATAGTCATCTTCCCAGCGGTTGAGAGGTTTGTCTTCCATCCATCAAATCTGAATTTAAGTTTATCCACACATGGCTTAAAAGCTTGAATCTTACTCCTATTAGTGAAGAGAGGAGACCCCAAATATTTTTCAGCAGTATTAATCCTTTGAACCTGCATAGTATTACTTATGCTGTCAGCAATATCAGGGGCAGTTTTTTTACTAAAGAAGATGCCAGATTTTGAAAAGTTTATGAGCTGCCCTGAGGATTGACCAAACTCCTGGAATATTTTGATGAGATTGTTGCATTCATGTAGGTTAGCCTTGTAGAAAATCATG
Organism: Papaver bracteatum; assembly: GCA_023529315.1. Classification (NCBI taxonomy): domain Eukaryota; kingdom Viridiplantae; phylum Streptophyta; class Magnoliopsida; order Ranunculales; family Papaveraceae; genus Papaver; species Papaver bracteatum. The sequence goes on from JAJJWX010004170.1 coordinate 100,175, forward strand.
TAGTCATCAACAAAAAGGAGATGGTTGATTGCTGGAGCATCCTTGCAGATCTTAATCCCATGTATTTTTTGTTGGATCTCTGCATTCATCAGATATCTTGAGAGAGCTTCCATGCAAAACAGAAATAAGTATGGAGATATGGGATCTCCTTATCTTAGACCTCTAGAAGGTTTGAAAAACTTTCCTAGAGAGCCATTGACAAGAACATCCATGCTAGTTGTGGAGATTCATTGATGATGAGATTACACCAATGGGAGTTGAATCCCATTTGAGACATAACTTGAAGGAGAAATTCCCAGTTGACTCTGTCAAAGACTTTTTCCATGTAAATTTTAATACCCATTAAAACAATTTTACCTTTTTTCCCTCTTCTTGTATTCATATGGTGAATGATTTCATGGGCTATGGCTATATTGTCAGAGATTTTCCTTCCATGGATGAAGTCAGATTGAAATGGGGATATTAGTTTGGGTAAGAGGGGTTTTAATCTCTGAGCTATGAGTTTTGAGATGATTTTGTAAGTTGTGTTGCAAAGAGAGATGGGTCTAAACTGAGCTGGTGTTGTAGGTTTTTCAGTTTTTGGGATGAGGGATATGAAAGTTGAGTTCATTTCTTTGAGAATATAACCTGTGGTGAAAAAATTATGGACCATGTGAATAATATCTTCACCCACTATGTCCCAATTGGCTTGAAAGAAATTTGGGGTGAATCCATTGGGACCTGGAGCTTTATCTCCATCCATGATAAAGAGAATATTTTTAATTTCCATGGGTTCAGGGGTTCTGTTGAGTATCTGGTTCTCCTGGGCAGTTATATTAGTGGGTATGAGTTGAAGAATGAAGAGATTGATGGTAATGGGTTCATCAGTGGCCATATTGGAAAAGTGATTGGTGAAGGTGTTGGTGATTTCAGCATTATCTTGAATCCAGGTGCCATCATCTTTTTGTAAAGAGTCAATCATGTTCCTTCTATATCTTTTCTTAACAGCAATGTGAAAGTAACCAGTGTTTCTATCTCCCAACTTGATATGTTGATCCCTTCTTTTTGTCTTCCAGAATACTTCTTGGACATGCTGCCAGTGTTCTACCTGAAGTCTTGCTTCCTTAAGCTCTGCACCTCTATTTTTCTTAAATTGATTTTTAGTTAACCAGTCTAGGTGTTGTATGCTTTCCTCCAGATTTGTCTTGATGTTGCCATAGACCTCTTTTTTCCATTTCTTTGGCCTGATATTTATATCCCTTAGCTTTATAGATATTTTTATAGCTAAGGAGCCTTTATTAATAATCCTCCAACAATCATCTATAATGTTTTTGCATTCTTCATGGTTCATCCAAGGGACAAAAAATTTGAAGGGAATTTGACCCTGCCTCCAATTGGGATTGGTATTGAGAATGATTGGGTTATGATCAGAACCAATGGTTGGGAGGTTATAGATGGTGGTGTTGGGTTGGTTGTCCAGCCAGGCTTTATTATCTAAACCTCTATCCAATCTTTGTTCAGTGAGTTTAGGACCAGTTCTTTTGTTTGTCCAGGTGAAGGGACATTTAGTGTATCTTAGATCATATGGATTAGCTTCTTCCATCTTTCCTAAGAATATATCATCTTCATTCTAGTTTATCGGGTGTTGACTAAATTTCTCATGCTCATGCAGAACAAAATTGCAATCCCCCATGATCAGCCAAGGTAAAGTGTTAGTAGCAAAGGTGTTTTCAATCATTTTCCAGGAGTGCAACTTATCATTAGTTTTAAGGGGGCTACCATAATAGCCAGTAAACATCCAAGGTTCTCCAACCATAGGTGTAATAATGGCATTAATATGATAGTCAGAGAAATCCTCAATTGTGACATCTAAATTGGTTTTCCAGGCAAGGACAAGGCCTCCTGCAGTTTTGGCTTTTCCTTTTGGTTCAACAAACCAGATATTTGTGACTCCTATGTTTCCTAGATTTTTTTTAAGATTCTTAGATTTTTGTTCAGTTTCTGAAAGGAGAAAGATCTCAGGATTATGTTTGTTTAGTATTCTATCTAGATGTCTAGAAGTGGCATGTTGTCCTAATCCCTAACAATTCCAAGCTATGATTGAGTAAAATTTCCAGAAGTATGATATAGTTGGATAAGAGAAAGTGAGAATGATGTATCCTAGACTTAAGTTAGTTTTCCTATACTTATGATTCTCTATGGTCCAGGATTCAATCTTTAAAGCTAAAGCAATATGAATAGTAAAGACCACTTGAAGTTTGTTGAGTATTACCTGGTTAGTGGACGAGTTGTTGGTTCCCTCCAGATTGCTAGTAGTATTGTTCGACACTTGTTCCTCCTGAATTGGGTAAGGTTGATTATTGCTCCTCTTAGTTGATTGATATCCCTCTCCATGCATGGAAAGGCTTTCAGACTGGGTAGACAAATTAGAGATTTTCCTCTTGGGATCAGCTAATTGGGATGTTGGTTTGCATCAACAGCTTTCATCTTTAAGTCAATTCTTCTTTTTTCTCATAGGAGTTTCTTTTGAATGTTATGATCTTCCATCATCTGCTTTTGAATATCTGCTAGGGTGGGCATGTTTGGGATCTTACTATTGGTATTTTTAAGTTGATGAGGGGTATTTTCTCTTGGGAATATTGTTGTGGGATCTAGAGTATCTTCTAAACCATGGGAGATGGATACAGGGGTGAAGTTCTTTCTGGCAGCATTTTTGATATTGTTTTTCTTTTTCCCTTGACAATCCTTGCTTTTGTGGTACTCTATCAACTTTTTATGTTTCTTTTAACAAGCTAAGGCTTCAAGATTGGTAGTTGGAATGATTTCTTTGATAGGTTTATCTAACCCATATTGAAAGATCAAATGTTGAGGCGGTCCATCTAGCTCTTCACAATGGTTTTTAAGAAGAGACAGTTGTTGAGCTTTCCTCATTTTTATAGCAAATTTTTTCGCTCCAGCTTTATCAGTGTAATGTCGTATGATGGGTGGTTTTTTGGGGCTTGTAGGTGGTGTAATGGATTTGTTGGAAGTGGAGGTAGAAATGGGGTTTGAGGGTAACTGATTTTATGGGTTAGGAGTATACTGATTGTCATGATTTCCTTTAGTTATTTCTTTTTTCTCAATGCATAATGGACCTGGGTCATCCAAAATTCTGCAAATTTTGTAAAAAGCAATGCCATTCAGCGCATAAGCTAATTCGATCCAGTGTGAGGTGTTTGCATCCTCATACACACATCAATGCCATAATTAAGAGCCTTAGTGACATCTAAAGTAATCTGAACATCGAGATTCTTCTCATCATCATCTCTTCCATAAGATTTCTTACATCCCTAGTAAATTCCGGCTGGACCAATCAAGTTGTGTATGTTAGGTATTATATGAGTTGGAATTCTTCTAACCAGAGCCCAGATACAAACTCTATAGAAATTGGCTTCATCAATGTAGTCTGGTCCTGAGCAAGGTACCTCAGTTAGAACCATGAGTTTGTCAAATATGCCTCTTGTTCCTCCTTTCCTGAATACCTTATAGTCTTCAATACTAGTCAACCTGATTTTATAGTAGTTTCTTATTTTATTCCAAAGAGAAACTTCAGCATTTCGATGCAGCTCCCAGTTCTTGTTAATGAATCATGAAATCTCTCTTGTTTCATATGATACTTTGCTGCATAATCTCCCAATGTATACCCATTTCCAGTCTATCTTCTTTTTTGGTAGAATATTATCCATGTTCACAAAGACTTTTGGGAATAGGTCTTCTAGCATGTTTAATGAAGAGTTCAATTGTTTAACCAGGTTTTATATGTTTTCAGAATCTTTGGTTCCAGAAAAACATGCCATGAAATTATAAATGATGTTATGGGAGTGGGTGGTTTTGTGGGTGGTTTTGTGAGGAGGGTTTATAGAGGTTATTGGTGTATCTTTAGATAGTGGATGTGTGATGTTCAAAGCAGCTTTGGTTTGAAATTTGAATTGGGTATTGGCATTTAGCAGACAGTACAAGTTGTAATTTTGTTGAAGTTGATAATGCTGATGGGGAGGGTATCTAGCACTGTCAGAGCTATAATATTTTGACCGGGCAGGAGGCCAAAGGATACAGCTGAGAGAATTGCATTTATAACCGAGGTTGATGTTGCTTTGTACTACTAGCAATCTGTAGGAGCCACATCTGCAAAACTTTTCAACACCAGGACCAAGACCAAGACCAATATACAAATAGTATATATAATGGGTGTAAAAGTAAGGGATATGTTGTTTAAAATTGTAAACAAATTTCTGAAATTCTATATTGGTGGTCAAATTGTTTTATTTACAGGTCTTGTGCATGGAAGACCCTAAACTGTGATAGTGACCTAACCTTTGCCTTGTAAGAGAGTTGAATATATAAATTCATTCGTTGTGGTTTGGGGTTTTGTGATTAAGGTTGGTGATGTGTCTGTTATGACAAAAAATGTTTATCTTAAGGCAGGTCCATCTAACACGCACCTTGAATGATGTAATATGGGAGTTGTACTTTAAGATTCTTGTAAGCTTAGAGTGTGGTGTGATATGGACAAAGCCTATAATTTTTATTGATCTTACCTGGTGAAGGACACCGGTGATAGCATACCTTTGGCATGTGCCCTCTCTTTTAGCAAGCAGTATGTCCTTCCTATATGAGTGGCTGCAGTCTTGTTGGGCTGGTGTTGGATTTTTGAGCTTTTGATATTCAATGAGATCCCATTCTTAGATAATTTGGTAATTGGTGTAAGTGGGTCGGGAATTGGTTTCGAATCTGAAATATGGGTAACCCAATTTAGAAGACCGATTCATAACTTTCTGCCATTTTTCAGTTGCCGCCGCTGCAAGACCAATGGGTTGGGGTTGCGTTCAATAGGCCTTTGCATGCGTTGCGTAGGTTGAAGATTCTCCGAGATCTCCAAAAATTGATCTCTAGGATGAGAAATAGATGGATAGGATGCGATAACTGTTTTCCTTCCCATCAAAAAGATTTTAAGGGAGTTATGCATTTCTATTTTTCCATACTACACTTCTGTAACTTCTTTATTCCAACTGTGCGAATTCCATTTCTCGATCCAAAAACTGCAACTATGTCGAAGATAGAGTAAGAGTACATGGAGTATTTGAATGAGGTTAATCGACCATCCATGTCGACAAATCAGAGTTCCAGTGATGAGACATGCAGCAAGAGGTGTAAGCTTTCTATGCATGGAAAACAGGTAAAGATTTTTGATTGTATTGTGGTAGTTTTTTGTATCTGGTTGTGTATGGTAAGATTTATACTTAGAATTGGGTAATTCAGTAGAATCGAGAGTTTTCTTGATCTGAATTGGTTCAATTTGTGGTCATGATATGTAATAGAAATAGATAGTGGTGATGAGGCATTGCCTGGTTTGCAGGAAAATGTCGAGGGAGTGAAAGATGCTATACGGAGAGAGCCAGCAATTCATGATCTTTCCACGACCAAGGTGTTTAACGCTCAGATGCCTCAAATCCAAGCTACTAGTGAAGGATGGGTGGTGTATGATGTTCACCCTGACAAGGGGAAATCCGTCATCAATGAGGGGGTTGTACTTGTAGGAGAGGAGAAAATCGTGAGTGGAGTAGCTGTGCAAGGATTCTATTCTGCGCATGTCCCTGTAACTTCCAAACTTAGGATTCGGGAGAATGAGCGAAAAGGTTATAACAAGGACGTGGTATTATTTCCAAATTGCTTTATATTGGCTCCAGAGATGCAATAACTGGCAGAAGATGCTTATGATCTCGCTGTATTCGGCCCAGGTGAGATGACTGTGAACAGTGAAGTTCCGGCTGATGTAATTTTTCATGTGCCAACTCCCAGGGGGAATTATTATGTGGATAGACAGAAGAAGGCACCATAGAATGGGAGAAGTGGAAAATTGCATATATTCCTAGTGAAAGTTAAATACCACCTCATATTTCCCAAATAGGTATGTGAACTTGTGTTTTTCAGATTTTTGGTTTTGGTACAATGTCTGTTTTGGAAACCAAATTATGGTGATGGATATGTGTTTGTGTAGGTAAACAAGAACAAGGTAGTGTTTATTTTGGCTTTTGGTTATTAGATTGTTGATTGTATGACAGATGCTGATGTTTATGTTTTTGGTTGTGCATTCTCCGAAATATTGCTTCATTTGATTGAATGTCAGATTGTGTTCAGAATGTTTAAATTTGGTTATGTTTTGGTTAGGCTGTTGATTGGGATCTTCAGGGTAGATTCTGGTGAGATATGGTAGAGGATTGTGAGTTGGATTCATTCCATTTGTGGATTCCTCAGGGTAGTAAGTGGGAAATTCCCATCTTATTAAATGGTGTAGAATCATGAAACGACAAAGTAGTACCCAATTAAAACCAAATTGAAAAGTGTAGAGTATAAATTTCTTACCATTGTAAATGCTAGATATGAGGATATTATGATTAGCCTTTAACCAAGTATATCCAGATGTAGCCATAAAGATCCACAAATAAGACCAGGCATGCCATCTCCATAGATTTCTTAGAGTCAGCTGGAGACTAATTCTCAGGGGAACACTTGAGTTGGTTTTGAGAGCCTCAGAATCAGAGAACACATCTTTTAGAAAGTTCAGACCTAAGATAAACTCTTTATATGATTGATGAGGTTTTGATAAATGAATGTCGGATAGTTTGTATGTGAGTGGTGTTTGTTTGTGATGCTCATGGTTACCCATTTTCTTCGCAGTATCATTGAATTGGGTTAGGTAGATAAGAGAATTGAAAGAAAGTTGTGAGTTATGTGACTTGAGAGATCTTGGTTCTCCAATTGAAGTGATTGTCACGTTGATATTGGGGGTGATTTTGTAGTTCTTGTTTTTGTGATTATGATTGTGTGCGTGTGCAAAGCAATTGCATTGACATGGTGTAGATTGTGATTCGTGATTCATTTGAAGACTGGTTAGAACATCCGGCCACTCTCAGGCGACAAATTTTGACCGTTGGGGAATAAGACGACCGAAGAACGGGAGGAAAGAGCTGTTGGAGAGACTCGGGCACATGAAGGAGAAGAGGAGGAAAGAGGAGAGAGGGCAGAGCTCATTTTTGAAAGAATTAGAGTTGAGTAAACAAGATTGTAATCAAAACCCATTTTTACAAACTATAATAAATTTGGTTATATATCAACATGAACAGATAATTTTAAATAAAGGACTTCTATATTAACAGGGTTATCACTTTCAATTAAATATAACAATATCTTGTTGTAACTATCAGATATTAAAAATGCATCACGAAAAATCCGGAAAAAAAAAATTATAAGAAATAACAATGTGCACGCATGATATTTCAACTTAAACGAAGTATATGTAATATATACATAACGTATTCAACAACTAATGTATATCTCAACTCTCAATGGTTTGGTAGCTAATCTGAGGCGCAAAGAGCAACGGATCGATTGCCTCCTATGCCGATTTTTGAAAAAAATAGTTTCAACAGTTCTCCACGGAAAATCGTGTAATGGGCCTGACTTGCTTTGAACGGTTAACAAATAAAATGGGACCACAATAAGATAATAATTTGGTATGGTAATAGACAAGCGAATTAGACAGCAGAAAAATTCAAGAATGTTTTTAACGCGTAAATCATTCACCGATGTAATAACGCGTTTTCTGATCATGGTTGAGTTTTGGACAGCGAATTTCTGCGGTACTGAATAAGAAAAGACTATTGGTGAACAATACGACAAAGGTCTATGGGTATAAAAAATTAGATTAATGTTATTATACATATAATTTTCTTATTATTATTACATGAAACTAATTGGAAGCCTAACAATCTAGGCTCCAACGACATACTACTACATTAATTGAACAGGTTGTTGTGCTAGCCTACCAGCGAGCCTCATGGGTAACCTTGCCAAGAAGAGCCGAAGCGGGAGGGGGGGCGAGATTGTGTCATAAGGGGGGCAAACTAACACTACCTTTCATATTAATTCCTGCAATATTACGTTATTGAGGACTTGAACCTGGGACCTCCTGTAACGCATGAACCTGAGGCAATATTACGCATGTTAATTCCATGTTATTATTGTTTTTATCATTATTTTTATTTAAAGGCTCGATTCATTGAAAAGGAAAAAAGAAAAACAAGTATAAATTACCATTATCTTTCTCTAGATATAAAACTGTGAGAGATGAGGATGATAAATATGAAATAATCAAAAATTTAACACCAGTCGTTACACCATCATCTTCGTAGCGCAAACGGATTTTTTATAGCTCTTCCTCCTCTACGGTTTCATGGCTATTTGTTCTTACTTTGGCTAGAAAACCTTAGGACAGCTTGGGGGTGAAAAGTAGATCACGAGCATGGGGATGTAACGGGGGATTTGATTAAGGCATGAGAGGCAGTCGGCGGAGACGAGATTTTCTTCCTTTTTTCTTTCCCTATTCTTTGTTTAGAATTCTCATATCTAATTCTCAATAGCAATTTCTTCGGAATTTTAGTAATTAGACCTGATCCTTTTGAAGTTTAATGTGTAATCTTGTTCCTGTGTTGTTTGATTAGTTGTTCCTTCTATAAATTTCAAGTAGCTCTTCCATGGGGTTTAATTTAGGGGTTTTCAAAAGGGTTAACTTTTAATTTGAAACAGGAATTCTCATTCATTCAGGATTTCTCTTCCTCTCTAATTTCTTATGATCTTTGGATTGTTATTGATGTTTTAAGGATATTAAAATCTTTTCAAGTGTTTCCATTGGTTTTAGGTGGAGTTCTGTTTGCTCCCTTCTCTGGAGCTGGGGGTTCTCTTGAACTGTTTGATTAGTTGCTTGTTGGTTCTCCAATTTAGGTTTGTAGATGATATGTGGTTAGAATTTTGCATGATAGTGTGATTTTTTAAGTTTGAATGGGTTAACCTACGAATGTGTAAGCCTCGGTCCAAAAACCATGCTCCTCTGATCCGATTAACCCACAGGTAAGTCCTCTCAAACTACTTTTTTCTTAACAAATCAGTCTCATTTTTTATTTTATTTTATTTTTTACAGTTTTCTCTATATTGTTTAGTTTGATCTTGTCTTAAGCATTGCTCAAGTTATCATCAATTGTCGAAGCTCACATTCCTTCCTTGGGACCTAATCAAGAAGCTAGGTCTTTAGTAATTTTTCTGTTTCAGTTTGGTTCAAGTTGTTATCTGTATTGCAATATTAGGTATTGTAATAGTTGTGTAATAGTTGAAAACTGTTTGTGGACTTCAATATCCGTTTTCTGAATTTGATCCTAGACTACCCAGACTCAAGCCTGGTAGATGACGTGACTAAGATCAGCAAACCAGAGCCACCTTTGTGCTGACATTCACACAAATTGGTAGGGGCTGCAACTTCATCAACTTTAAATGTTCTCAATATCTTCATCCCAGAATCATCCCTAACTAGCAACACAATTTCAACAGTCTTGAGTCATCCAAATAACCCAAAAAACTAACACAATTTCAACAGTCTTGAGTCATCCAAATAACCCAAAAAACCAGCTGATATTCTTAAAAGACAACTACCTTTGATTCCCTTCAATTCCCACTCTCTTTCATTTTAACTCAATCCTTTCTTAGGACGTTTTTAAACCATTCTCATACCATTTGTCACAAAGCCCATTAAAGTTATTATCATTAAATATTTCCTACTTACTTTTCCCTCATATCAACTGTTATAAGTTCCACCTCCTTTAAAAATGACTCTTCTATCTTGGAACTGTTAAGGGATAAAACATCCAGTATCTATACAACACCTAAAAGGACTAGTATCCCTCCATAAACCCAACATCATATTCCTTTCCGAAATTTTAGCAAATCATCATCATATGCTTTTCCTAACTCAATCACTACACTTTCATAATCACTTCTTTGTCCCTATAATTGGAAGGAGAGGAGGTCTTTTCCTAATATGGAAAGATAACCTTTATATTCAGATTATACTTCATTCGCAAAACTACATCCATGCACTGGTCACCCCATCCCCACCGAACACCCCAGCTGCACGGTATATATAGCCCACCACACCCGGAGGAAATAAGGAAAAACCTCTAGCAAGAATTCCCATCAATCTTCAACAACATCAATCCAGCTATGCCATGGCTTCTGCTAGGATATTTTAATGAAGTTTTGGATCAATCAGAAAAAAGGAGGAATGCAAGTAACTTTTGTTCAATATCAACCGCTCCTCACAATGATGGACTAAATGGGATTTATGGATCTGGGCTTCCGAGGCTATCTGTATACATGGACAAATAACCAAATGGGCCAAGAAAAAATTCTATAGATACTGGATAGAGCAATGGCAACTCAACATTGGCGTCGCGAAATCCACATGTAGCAGTTACTCACCTTCCAATAATAGCATCGATCACACTCAATCCTATTACAAGGAAAAGCAATAGATTGCGAGGAAAAAAAAAATTACATGTTTGAACATTTATAGTGTTAGAGCATTGCTAAATTCGAACTCGCATGCGTTGTTATCTCAAGCATGTTTTTCAATGTTAGTGATCAAAACTATAAGTCTTGATTTCTAGCCTATTTATAGATGTCTCGGACTAGGACATAAATAGTGTAGTTGAGCTTAGATTTCTCGGCGTTCATAATTTGAAGACGAATAACTACTAAGGGGATCTTGTGGAACTTCATCGACAAAAGGTATGTGCAGACTTAAACTCATCTATCACTTGGAAAGTATATTTATACTTTGTCTCCTATATTGAGACATAAGTCATATTTACGATATAGTTTTCTATATACACATTTGAGATTTCGAGCTGAGTATATCTCGCTTACATATTTCTTGAAATATATGTTGGTAAGATTTCGCGTCGACCAAGCTCATGTTATATCATGAGAAAATTACCGAGTAACATCTTACATGGTTTGTGTGATACAATCCTTTGGTGTAAGACTTTGAATGTTTCGATAATGATTATTTCAATATCTTGAAAATTGCTTTGATGCTAATAGTGTGTGAAAACGGCTATTGTCATTATAGAATAATGTTTTAATGATTGAAATAAAGAGTTTAGAATCTTGTAACCTTCTTTGGATATAATCATATTGTGTGTTCGCACATTTATATAAGTCCAAAACCGGGAACCTAAAGTATGCATGCTTGTGTGTATACAAAATGGTTGGAGGAGACTGGATAAGTATGCGTACCCATATGCATACTGGCAGAACTTCACGTCCGTGAATTTTTGTTGATGTTGGATTTCAAAACCAACTCATTCAGTTACCTAAGTATGCGTACCCGTACACATACTGGCGGAAAGTTCATGTTCGTGAATTTACTTTGAGTTTGAAAAAACCAAACTCAAACCCGGTTACTTAAGTATGCGTACTTAAGTGGTTACTTTCTAAAATTAGTAGTGTACATGAACTTAAACATTTATCAATAAGGAATGCAATCTTTGCAAACCGTGGCTATAATGTTCATGTATTGATTCGAGTGACTCAACCCGACTTTGCTTCAATTATGTTCTTGTATAAACCTATGAGAATATAGCAATTGAACAACTCTTTAACTAGTTTCATTTGAGTCATGTGAACTAGTTATGGTTAAGATGAATAAGGTTGATATGAGAGTAATCATATTTGTTAATAAAGCA